>NDXB01006868.1:0-114975 GCA_002631895.1 Agapornis roseicollis | reverse complement strand
GCGGCAGGAAGGAGGGGTTGAGTGGGTGAACGTGCTGCCTGGCTGGGTTCAAACTACAACATCCATATATAAGGAAAAAATCCTTTACCCTGAGGGTGGTGAAACACTGGCACAGGCNGAAGGAGGGGTTGAGTGGGTGAACGTGCTGCCTGGCTGGGTTCAAACTACAACATCCATATATAAGGAAAAAATCCTTTACAGTGAGGGTGGTGAAACACTGGCACAGGCTGCCCAGAGAGGTGGTGGATGCCCCATCCCTGGAGACATTCAAGGCCAGGCTGGATGTGGCTCTGGGCAACCTGATCTGGTTGGAGATGTCCCTGCTCATTGCTGGGGGGTTGGACCGGATGAGCTTTGAAAAGGTCCCTTCCAGCCCAAACCATTCTGGGATCCTGTGATTTTCAGATATTGACCACCAGCCCTAAAATAAATTCTCCCTAAATTCTCCCATAATAATCCTTGCTCTTGAAGAGTCCCAGCTCTCTAGATTTACATTGCCCCTTTCACCCAAGGAGGAAACAGCCATGCCTGTAGGATGGGGAAGACCAGGGCTTTCTCCCTAATATACCTATGGAGCAATAGAAATCTCTGCAGCCCATCTGCAGAGAGGTATTTTAAGCTTGCCTAATGGAAACAAAGTTTGTGCAAAGAATAGTTAGAAAGCAAATGCATTTCTTAAGTGGTGATTTAACTCTTTGCTTGTTTGCTCCTTCTGTACCTAACAACTGGGCTTCATATCCAACCAGTTGCATACCAGCAACACCAAGAAAGTGTTAGTGGGCTAAGCAGGTGAAGTGATTTATTTTGCATGCTGTTACACCTGTTTACTTCAAGCTGTTCAAGCAGCAGGAGATAAATGCCCCTTTTTTAAAGACTAAACATCCCATGCCCACTGTTTTAGGGTTCGAAAGACTCTTGAGCTCAGCTGTTCTTTCAGAGATGCTGGAGTTCAACTGCAGACAGATGTGATGTGCTTTCTGTGTCAAAATAGTGTCCGTAGGGGTGGACAAGTGTTGGAGGGGTTCTTGTTGCATTATTTTCTAGACATCAGCTTAGATACAGAAGTATCTTGCTTTTCATTTCTGCGCCAGGAGTTAGGTCCCAAGACTTCTTGTTCTCCAGCTGAAATTCCATTCCTGTCTAAAGAAGGCAACAGTGATGGCACTGCTGTTAGTTATAATTACCCAACACTGTATTTAGTGGCCTTCGGCTTTGACCAACTTACATGGTCAGTATTTCACATGCCAGGCTGAATCCTTTCCAGACTGTTTGTTCATCTCCAAGATCAAGACTATGAGAAAAATGTATTTAGGAGCCTCTGAAAATCTTATTTGTGCATCCTTGATAGAGATTTCATTCAGCAGCTCAGTTCCTAGAAGATTTTGCCTGAATTCAGCATGTTCCAGAGTGGAGATGCAGGCTCTGAATGCTGTAGGCAGTACTGTAGGTACCCAGCTTTGGGTTCAGGCTGATGAACAGGCTACCCAAGGGTAGGACACAGGGCATTGTCAGAAGGCAAGAGACAACCTGACATGTAAGACAGTGAAGCGCAACCTCAGCCTGCAAAGCCCTGGTGTGAGGCTCGGTGAAGCTGGCCACAGCTGAGTCCTTTCCCAAATGAGATGTTCCCCATTCTCTGGGTGCCAGAGGCAGATGCAGGTAAGTCTGCAAAGAGCCAAGTGCTTACAACCACAGGGGTTGGAGCCGTGTTGAAAAGTTATGGAGCACTATTAACAATACTGCAGGTTTCTAAAAAACGGGATAGATGTCTCAAACTGTGGCTACACAGAGGGATTTTAGGTTCTGCATCTCTTCGCCTGTTTGCCAAGTGCTGAAATGAAGCTGATGCAGCTTCATGGGTTTGACTGACTTTGCAACATTATTATTGGTGCTCAGTGTTGGCATGTGGGACTCAGGGGGAGAAACCAGGCTATTTTTAAACAATTATTATTAACACATTTCAATCACTCCACATTTATGAATCTGGTTGACTACAGGGCTGAAGGAATGGTAGGGAATTCCCTATCAAATTCACAGTTTTATAACTAGTGACTTGAACTGTAAACAGACAGAAGACCAAAATGCCATGTATGTTATATGCATCTAAACATACGCTGCTCTTCAGTGAGGGAAAGCCATAAAGGGGAGTTCCATTGTATTAACCTCCTGTGATGTGCAACGACTACAGCAGATTTGGAAAGACATTTATGGGGTAACTTGAGTGTCAGCTACTTGAAGACATTTAAAAAGGGTATTGGAGGAACCAGGTAAGCAAGCTAAGCAAGCGGCAGTCAATCAGATAAACCCACATAAAAAGCTACGGGTATAATCTTGCAGAGAGTCATCCATAGATGAGAATGAAATTTGCATTTTGTCAGCAGACACAGGTCTTTTCTTCTCTACTGTGTTGGTACCAGCAGAACTGTGGCTTTTATAGCATTTCCCTTCCGACCACAGAAAGTTGCCGTATGAAGTGGCTCAGCATTCAGGGTATTTGAATGTGTTTTGCTCTTGTAGGAGAGACGTTTGCAGTGTTTTCCCCAAACCAGCTGAGGGTTTGGGCTAATCAACATCCATAATGAATGAGCAGTGTCCTAGCAGCATCTGGAACGCAGTGGTTATGACTGAGCACGCTTTTGCTAATGAAAAGAAACAGGAGATCACGAACGCAGGGTAATTACTCGTGTTGGACATCCAGCATTTGTTCAGTGCCAGCCTCTGTATTTGTGCAGTGTGGTGTGGTGGTTTAAGTGGAAGCATGGGTAAGTAACCCCTGCAGTAGAGTTTGTGGAGGGGAGCACACAGGGCTAGATGCTGCTCTCTGGGAGGGATATGGGGAATCCATAATGATAAAGCAGCTCAAGAAAGGGAAATGGGTACAAATCAAAGTGATCTTTTACAAAACATAAATAAGAAATGTTGGAAGGCTTACAGGAATCAATGCAAGTTCCTAGCATCCATGTGAAAACAGCATAACCATACCAAAAATATATAAAGCTTGCATAACGCTGTTAAGCCTTTTCTTCTTGTTAATTCTTTATTGTATGTTATTCTTGTCAATTCTTTGATGCAAAACATGTAAGAACTACAGTGTAAGCATCCTTCTAATTAGTTGCACTGATTAAAATATGGATTGGGGTGGTTTTTTCTCCCTGTAACACTTTCTGAAAAGAGAGCTATGCTTCTAAAAGAGGCATAAAGACCAGCAGGTTAAAGGACATGCATCTCTGCATCCATAAATACTTGTTTTTCATGTAAGGTATAAAACATGAGGTAGGCTATTTTCAGTAGGCTGCTAACAAAAAGCAATGACATTACATTTGCTGTGCGGTATCAGAGACCTAGTCTTATGCTCCTGGAATTATTCCAGTTTCCACAATCCTTTATCTGTTTAATCTGTGATATTACAGGCTTGACGTTACATTAAAAGTATTAAAAACTCCGCAAGCGGGTTAACTGTTCTTTTCTATGGGGCTGTCGTAATCATTTGCTTAAGAGATTCTTGGTTCATGTAATACCAAAATAATGGAGGGGAATTAGAAGGCACTTCCAGTTACAAATATTTGTGCTTTATTTTATACAGTATTATGGAAATGAACTGCACTTTACCTTAGAGTTTTTTAAGGCCGTGATTATGGGCTTGTGGCAAAAATAGCTCTGCATTGAATGAAAAGTAATGGATTTAGTATTGTCAGAGATGTGGTCATATGGGATCAGTGGATCCGTTCCAATTTTTCTGGAATTATCCAGACTTTGCTGTCATTATCTTGTGCCCCAGTGTATCTTTGCAGAATATTAATGAATCTAAGAATAACTTCTGAGGTTTGCAGGGGGATCACGAGTGATGCAATGTGATAGAAGATGCGATGCAGCACCTTGTACTTTTATCTCCCTGCACTGGTTTGTGACAGCTCGGTTTTGGGGGGTTTCTTTTCTTCTTATCACTTATGAGGTGTTCCTAATCTGAGGATCTAAACAGCAAAAATAAATTGCTTTCATAAACCTCTGACACAAAATACTCCTCTTAGCATGAATCACCCAGTTCAGTGTTGTGTTAGCCTGATTTCTGAAGAAGAAATAAGCTCAAATTCAATATTTTTCTTCTTTTTTGGGTCATGTTTTCCTACTTTAGAGAACATTGTCATGGTAACTTACTCATTATCTTTTACTACTTCTTTTAGCATGAATTACACAGGTAATTTCTGTCTCATGTTCTCCCCAGTCCTACTAAGAATGGCGTGAGCAGCTGTTCCTTGCAGAAGCAAACCTGGAGCAGCCAGGAAGTGCTCAGTGCTGGGAGGGATCCTCCATCATGATGTTCTCCCTGTGTATTCTGACATTCCTGCAGCAGCTACCACAGATGTTTGCATGGAAGATGGATGTGGCTTTGCGTTGTGCAGAAAGCACAGTGTAGTAGAGCAAAACCCAACACCTCTTAACCAGGCAGCTCTGGTGAGTCACATCTGAGTTGTGTGCACTAGGGGTCAAGGAGAGGCCCTCCAAAGAAAGGTTTGGAAGCAAGTAATAGTGATGATAATGCTGAGGTGAGTTTATCAGGGTTTACTTATCAGGGTTTATTTATGTTCTGCCACCAGACAGTACAATAGCAAATTCCCACAGTAATGAGTAAGAGTCTGCAATGAAGGGAGCTTCTGCAATAGAGCTTGGCAGCATCATTGCAAAATGACTTTCAGATGTGCATTTTCCAAGGAGAATGAGTCCTTTCCCTGTTTTAAATGTGTCCAATTTCCAGTTTGAATTTTGGGTTATTTTGGGGTTTTGAACAACCTGGTCTAGTGGCAGGGGGTTGGAACCAGATGAGCTTTAAGGTCCCTTCCAACCCAAAACCATTCCATGATTCTATGATTATGTTGGGATTTTTTTATTATTATTTCTTTTCTCTTGTCTGTTTTGGGGTGGGGGAATATTCTTTTTTATATATATTTTTAAAATCTCCCCCCCCTTGTTTTTCTTTTAATTAAGATTTGCATTTCTTTGTCATGCAAGCCTCTAAGCAGGTCCAGCTAAACCTTGCAGGTAATACTGTTTCTGTCTGTGTTAAGAGAAATAGCTCTAACATGGAGCATGCTATTAATACCTTCAGGCAGTGGCCAGGTCACTGGCATGACCAAGGCTATTTGCCAGCTCCCTTTCAACACTGGAGCCAGTGGGCTCCACAGACAGCCCAGTGTCCCTACTTTAATGCTGCCTCTGCTCCCCCTGCTCCCTGCAGTGCTGAGGTGTTGAGGGGTGACCAAATCCACCTTGTGCTTTAAATCTGTCAACTTAAAAGCAAGCCAAGTGACCCTGATGGAGCACTGTGTAAAAAAAGTCTGAAGGACTTTGACTGGTTTGTGTTACTGTTATTTGCAAAGCCAAGGTGCAGTTACTGCTGTCAGGTCTCTGCCCGTTCTCTGGGTTTCCTCACTGGCTATTTCCAGACACTTTCTTCTCAGGTACAATTATAATCTTTTAGTGATTAAGAAATTAAAAATGGGTAACTGAGAATGTGCAGTTCTTGGCTGTGAGAATGGGGAGCTGGATCGCACTGGCACAGGCCAAACTGATCTTGGTGCTGAGCGGCAAGGAGGAAATCATACCTCCTATGTCAGGGTAAAATGGGAACTGATAAGGTATTTGGCAGCTATTGATTTAGCCCATGGCAGGGGAATTGGAACTAGATGATCTTCAGGTCTTTCCCAACCCTAACCATTTATGATTCTATGATTTTCCTGTTGAAACACCATTTCACTTGTGACTTGGGATGTTATTTACAGTCATCCCTGCAGGTGTTTTACTAAAATAGTATTTAAATGGAATTAGCTTTCTTTATGAGATAATTTTTCAGTAACCTTAACTCATGCTGCTGAATCATGTTCCATCTAAGCCCATGCACATGTTTCCTTTCACTCCAGATAAGCAAAGTCTCGAAACTCATTTGTAAAGTGGGAAAAAAAAAACCCAATATGCTCTGGATTTACTCTGAAATCAGTGTTTTATCTTGTCTGTTTAATTAATGCCTTGGAAACAAAGCAACATGAGTTTCTGCTCGTGGGTGTTGCTGGAGGAGATGAGTGTGCTCTAAATTCCCACACGTGTTCACTGCCGTGCTTGATGCAAGCTGACCACAGGTTGAGGCTTGCGTGAGGCCTTAGTGATGCCTTAGTGACCGGCTCCTTGCACCTCACCCTGCAAGCAGCTTTCTCCAGGATTGTTTATTCACCTCCCACTGGCTTTGCTGTTTGCAGCCTGATTTGCTTTTGTTGTGAATTGTGAGATACTCATCTGTTGTTCATACATTGCTGGTTTAACCCTAACCCTGCTGCTCTACAGTTTCTTTAGTGCACTTACAATAAAAGTCAAAGGTGGTTTTCAGAGATGTGTTTACAGAGGTAATCCTGTCTGAAAGAAAATGTTTGGTTAGCTTGTAACATGGCTTTAAATATCCTTGCCTTCCTTCTGAATCATAGAATTGCTTGGGTTAGAGACCATCCAGTTCCACCCCCCTGCCACAGGCAGGAACACCTCCCACTAGAGCAGGTTGCTCAAAGCCCATCCAACCTGGCCTTGAAAATAAGTAATTTGAACGTGTTACATTCTATTTATATCTGAAACATCCCCCTCAGTAACTTCTTAGGATCAAATATAAGACATGTATTAGTCAGATGTATAGGTATGCCTGAAATCCTCCAAAGACAGGTTGTCCTTCTATGTATTTCAGTGCTTTTTGCTGCTGCACAGCTAAGCGCATCTGAGTAAGATGCCTGGCACCCCATTCTGCAGCAGGAGGGTGCCCACAGCTGGGTGTGCTGTGGTGGGAATGGCAGCACCTGTGGAAGAGTGGTTGGGCTGGTGGGGGCCACCTTGTCTCTCCCCAGGCTCCTCCTGAGCTGCTGCACACATCCTGCTGCAGGTCTGGTGTGGGTTCAGCTGTGGCACGTGAGCCAGATGCAGTCTGCAGGTGACTCCTGCCCCAATCTTCTGCAGAGGAAACTGAGCAGCTGTTCAGGAGGAAAACTGTCCGTGGTTGGCTCCTGCATATTAGGGTAGAATACATCATTTTACAAGGGCCTGCAGTGACAGGACAAGGGGGAATGGGTTTACATTGACAGAGGAGAGATTGAGGTTAGACATGAGGAAGAAATTCTTCCCTGTGAGGGTGGTGAGACACTAGCACAGGGTGCCCAGAGAAGCTGTGGCTGCCCCATCCCTGGCACAGTTCAAGGCCAGGGATGTAGTGGCACTGATAGCCCAGTGGCCTCTGGGACCTGTGAGTGGGCTTGTGCTCACGCCACGCATGTCTGAAATCCACAGAGATGAGGATGGGCACAGAGCATTTCCTGTATTCTGCTTGCACAGTTTTACAATGCTGCGGCTTTTCACATGAAAATAGCACCTAACTGAACAAGCCCTGCATTTCTCTCCATCTCTGTGTCTTGAATGCTGTAGAGCACTCCCTGTGTGAAGGTGGAGTTGGCTCCCTCTCCCCTCGCACAGGACATCTCTGCTGAGCCATGGAGACCTGCTCTCCTGGTAGCTGGCTCCCAGCTTGGCAGCACTGCTCTGGTTTAATGGCAAAAAGCCCCCAGTTCCTTGAACTCACCTGAGCTGTGTTGTTGAGGCTGTCATCAGCACCTCAGCATCTTTGTTCTGTTGCTGAGCTGTCTGTGTTTCCTGCCCCTTGGCAGGAAGTTCCCCTCAGCTCTCACAGCTTTGTCCAAGGTGTTTCCACCCGAGCAGGCAAATATTTGCATGTAGCAGCCTTCACTGTCCTTGGGCCAGCAAGCGTGAGGCCTGGCACCCCCCTGACTGAGCCCCCACCTGTGTCTCATGTGCAACCACTGTTTGCTAAGAAAGCTGAACTCCTCACTTCTGTGCTGGGACATGTCCCAAGCCACCACCCTGGCCCATGGAATGAGCCTTAGTCAAGACACTTCGTGATCCAAAGGTTTACCCCAACTTGTGTTGCATTCCTGGCAGTGACCAGGTTCCGTGAATGAGTGTCGTAGGAGGTCCCTGAATCAAGTGGAAATGAATAGGTATAAAATTATATGTGAACACAGAGGGTTTATCTTTGCTTTTCCAATACAATAGCTAAAACTTAGAAATACCAGATGGATCCAAGTTGCTGGAAACTAGTTTAAGTAGCTGCTCCCACTGATGCAGTAGAGAATTATAGAATCATAGAATAGTTAGGGTTGGAAAGGACCTTAAAATCATCCAGTTCCAACCCCCCTGCCATGGAGAGGGACACCTTGCACTAAGCCATGTCACCCAAGACTCCATCAAACCATCACCCTGAACGCTGCCAGGGATGGAGCACTCACAACTTCCCTTGGCAACCCATTGCAGTGCCTCACCACCCTCACAATAAAGAACTTCTTCCTTATATCTAACCTGAACTTCCCTTTTTAACTTTTAACCCATTACCCCTTATCCAACCACTGCAGTCCCTAATGAAGAGTCCCTCCCCAGCATCTCTATAGGCCCCCTTCAGATGCTGGAAGGCTGCCATGAGGTCTCCATGCAGCCTTCTCTTCTCCAGGCTGAATAGCCCCAACTACAGAACTACTGTATGTTTGTAAGGTTTGAATGTGTGAGGACTGGTTTTCTAAGAACACATGGTTTTTAACTGTAGTTGCTGAGATGAAGTTGTGCTTCTCTTCGTCTCTCACATAAATATTTTTGCAACACTCTGTTGTTACTGAAAAAGAAAAAACCTGGAAGGCCTGACTGGAGGCTGGGGGGAGTTTGTGTTTCTTGGATGTTTGTTTTGCAATTCCTTTTTATAGCCCAGGCTCAGGAGGGAAGTGGGAGGAGGGGTGGGAAAGCATGTGGGGGCAAACCAAGACAGCCGCAGGAAATGGATGTCCATTCCCACACCTTTCTGAGAGCACCGAGCTTGGCTTTCCAACCTGAAGGTGGGATGCACGTGCTGTTGCCACTGCACACACTTATTCTCTAATGGCCCTGCTTATATGCATACATGTGCCTTTTTCTAAAGACCATGTCCATCTCAAGGTCAGGTTGGACGGGGCCTTGAGCAACCTGGTCTAGTGGAGAGTGTCCCAGCCCATGGCAGGGGGTTCGAACTGTGTGCTCTCTAACATCCTTTCCAACCCAGACCATTCTATGATCTCCATGAAGAGCTCAGCTGAAGCGCAGTGTGCCGTGCTTCAGGACTTGCATGCAATGAAGGACTTGTTCCATTTTGGTTTTGCTTAACTGCGAGGGCTCCAAGTGGGCTGAAGTTTTCTTTAGCAGTAGGAAGTATCAAAAGGGATGCCGTGGTTCTTGCTGAGGGAGCAGAGGTACCAAATCTGTGCTGCTCCTGGAGGACACCTGCGGAGAGCAGAGGGGAGTTTAGAATTTCACAGCTCTGTCTTCTTTTTTCTTCCTGTTTTTCATGGAGGGTATAAACTAATGAGGCATTAAATAAAAGCACAGTGCTCTTGGTCATGTTTTAGATTGGTCCACGTGAAACTGTCATAAGTAGGCACCATACAACCCTTATAGGAAAGTTTTAGCTGCTTCACAGTTAAAAGTATGCTTAAGCAAGTACACTTAAGATTGTATAAAATGTCTTGCAGAGTCTTAGTGTAATCCAGGAGTGTCCTTTTGCTCAGTTTACATTCCTTTTAACTGACAAAACCCGAAGAAGGGAGAAAAAAATGTCCTCCTTTTGCCTTAGGCTTGTGTAAAAACATCTCCACCAGAGCTGGGCACTTTGCTCTCCTGTCCGCTCACACTCACCATGGCATTAAGCCCTAAAATCAGCTTATGCAGATGTTGGAGGTTGCATGGGCAAACCCTGGCCTGGGGAAGTTGATGGGCTCACATGGCTTGGGGTGCACAGTTGTGGCTGGAAAGCCTGAGATGTGACCAGGAATTTGGCCTTGGAGTTTGGCCTGTTGAGGACACTGACTGTGGAGTTAAGCTGTCAAATTCATCACCAAACATCTTCCTTCTGCACGGTGACCAGCTGTAATTATGCTTTGCTGTAACTACGCTTGCAGAGATATTTTAGACAAGGTATTTCCATAAGATGTGTCAATAACCATTGTCAAGGACAAGAAGAATGATGTGAGAGAGCCCTTGCTTCCAAGTCCTGGATTTCATCTCTCTCTTGTCATTGATCGTGAATGTTTAATGCTACCTCTGTGATGTTCTGGAATGTACTAAGTGATGCCATAGAGATTAATAATTAGTTCTAAAAAAACCAGGAACAAACCCACGACCTATAGTTTCCAATAGGATGCTCTTGATGAACATAATTGCTTGCTCACACAAAGGCCTTTCCTAGTAGTCACCTGTATATTCCGCATAGTATATTAGTTTACCTATGTGACTATTACTGAACTTTACTGGTGCATCATTCAAACACAGTTCTCCTTAGTTCTGTGAAACCCTTTCTAATCAGAAGCACTCACATACTAAATCTATAACAGATCTGCCTCTTGGTCCATTGGTTGATTTGGTTGTTAGCAGATAAGATAATAAACATTTAATGAAAATGCTTGTAGCAGTCCTAAAGTGTGGTTAGTGAAAGTTGATGGGTTTAATTTGTCAGGTACTTTATCCTTGTGCGTTAACTATTAATTCCATAAACGTAAAGGATGAAGTTGTGTGGGTTTGGTAGGGGTTAATTATATGGAAAAAACATGGTTTGAAGTAATGATAGAAATTTCAGTCTGCCAGAAAACAGGTGAGACCCGGAGATGCCCTTCTGCTTTTACAAGCACCACGGGGTCTGCGTTGCATATAGAAACTTGGTGGATATGCAGTGATTCTCATGGCTGAAACTATTCCGGTGCCTCGTAAGGAAACCTCCTCCATACCGGCTGCACTTTCATCTCCAAATACTTTCAGTTTGTTTCTCTGTCACTGACGGTGCTTCACCTGGAATGACCTTTAGGACACAGCCAGGCTTCTGGCAAGCTCAAACGTTACTTCTGCCAGGTTCACTGTAGGAAATACTTTGTAACTGTAGGCATAGCAGTAGGTAAGGCAAATGGGCTGGAGATCTCACTACTCAGTTCCGTATCACTGCAGCTTTTTTTATGTATATACCCTCATATATATATATATGCATATTCTTTTATTTNAAGGCAAATGGGCTGGAGATCTCACTACTCAGTTCCGTATCACTGCAGCTTTTTTTATGTATATACCCTCATATATATATATATATGCATATTCTTTTATTTATACATATATATATATATATTCTTTATTATCTGGGCCTTTGACATTTTACNTGGAGATCTCACTACTCAGTTCCGTATCACTGCAGCTTTTTTTATGTATATACCCTCATATATATATATATATGCATATTCTTTTATTTATACATATATATATATATATTCTTTATTATCTGGGCCTTTGAAAGATCATTTTACTATATCCCAATATCCATCTAGTCAACGGATAACTACTTTTCAAGATGAGACAGGACTTTTCAGAGCGAATAAGTGCTGCTTCACAACTCACTTTTAGGTTTGTATTGACACTACAGCCCATGTACAAGAGAGTATAAAACTCCTGAATTTCCAGACTGGAATGTCCTGTACAAGACCCTGTTTTGGAATCTTGTTTTCCCCTGCATAAAACCTGGGGTTTGTATGTAATGAGCTTTGTGCTCATGTATGTAATGAGCTTTGTGCTCATGTATGTAATGAGCTTTGTGCTCCAACCACTTTGCAGTTCCCAGTGTCTGCAGTGACAGCTTTGGGGATCAACCGATTGGAAAGAAAGGGGAATTCTCACATATCATTCCATTTCAACAAGTTTTGCAGAAGTCTGCCGCTAAGGAGAGACCCAAACTGATGCCTACACTGAAAGGAAGGGTGGGCAGAGCTCAGCTGTCCTGTGTCCACTTTGACAGCTACTGGCACATACCATGCTTGCTTGGTTGGTGTGTAGCCAACCTCTGGGTCTACTGAGGTTATTTGAGTGATGCTGGGAAAAAAGGGGACACAGGATGCAGACTGTCAGGACACCAGAACTCGCTGTCCTGCCTCCATTGTATATCTGAAACCCCATTATCTTTCTCAACTGCTGTTCTTGCAATTTTGTTTTGTAGGAATCGGAGTTCCTCTGTTTGGAGTTCGATGAGGCCAAGGTGAGCCAGATGCTGAAGAAGCTCTCAGAAATAGAGGAGAGCATGAACTCATTGACTCAGACCACTTAACCAAATAAAGAGACTGGAACTGAGAAAATGAATGGCCCTTGGTACTTTTTCATTATTCCTCTTTGTGCACATAATCTAGCTAATGATTGTTAAATCCTGATTATAACTGCAGAATGCGTTTGCAACCAAGTATGGGCTAAGTCACACTATGAAGCTTTCTCCATCCCCTCCTCCAGGCCTGTTCTCCAAGCCAGCAGTGGTGGTGTTTGCATAAAGCTTTGCATCATCAGGCCTTCGAGTGGAGCGTAGCTTTTCTCTTTTTCCCCTCAATCTCTGAGTCACGCAGATGCTGTAAATACTGGGCTGGATGAAGAGCAAAGGTAAATTGGCCAGTTGTGGCAGGGAAGAAATGAGCAGAAGAAACAAGCAGACTATAGGGGACTCATATTTATCCTTCCAAACCATGGGCTGTGTAGAGCAAATCCACCCACATGAACTGTGTCTGCTTTGGGCTTAAAGTCCAGGAGAGTAAGTGAAGTGCAGCGAGTTCAGGGAGCAGAGACACAAACACACTTCTGTAATGGCTGTGTCTGTGCTGCTCAGGATGAAATGGATCCTGAGGGTGTGAGGTGGTCAGTGTTGCTGGCCCATCCAGTCACACCTACCCACCACCACGGAGAGCCAGAGGGCAATCCAGAGGAGCCACAGGCCTATGGGAAATGCTAGTTCTCCCAAAGGAGCAGCCCTCCTACATGTGCTGAGCACCTGATCCAGCAATCTGCTGGCAAGCCTTCAAAGCCACTTCTGACCTGCTTCCCCAAAGACCATCCACCCTCATCGGCCTTCCAGCTCTCGGTCTGTAGGGATGCAGTCCTGGCACCAAGCTGCACAGTGTGTTTGAGAGGCCAGTGCTTGTCAGAGCACAGTTTAACTCAGCTGCCTGTAGTCCTGTTTGTCATGATGTTTGGTTTGACCTCAGAAAGCCCCAGGTTAGATCCAGGGTTTCTAGTGTGTGCACATTCAAGCTTGGAATCTGGATAAAAGGAAAATGTCCTTGGCAACCTTGCAGGCTAAAGCCCTGTTGATAAAATAGTTGTGTGAAGAAAGCTTCCAGAGGCAGATAAGGTATCACCACGAGCTGAGTTGCCCAGTAGTGGCAACTCAGCCACCACTGAGTTGCCACCTTGGCTGTGGAGGCACCCACATCTCTTTGCCATAGCACCAAACTGCGGAGTAACCACCACCCTTCTGCTGCAGAGGACAGAGAACTGCTTTCCATTTCAGATGTGTCCGTTCAGGGGTGCACGTCCCTGTCACAGCAGGATGTGTAACCACACGTACTGGCTTATCCGTGCAGGAGGACCTGGAGGGGCTGTCCTGAGCATGAAGCATGATGGTCCCTACTGGAGAAATACCTGATAGTCCATAAGGTGGTGATGGACCAGCTGGAGATGACAGTGGCTCACTGTTTTGTGCTGTTACTTAACCAGAAGGTGTCCACACACATTTGGTTGGAGGCTACATTGATTCTTTCAGTTTTATTTCAGCTTCATAAGCAACCTCCTCCTGAGCTAAAATTATATTGAGGACTTGTACCAAGATAGAAATGACAATATAAAATGTTCTTGTGCCATAACTCCTCACTGCTCCTCCTTGTGATTTTATTGCTTGTGGACTTGCCAGATTGTACTTGGACACAAAATCTCTTCAGGGTGAGGAAAGGGCACCTTTTCCCATCTGCCTGGTCAGAAGGGCAAGCATCACTCAAGCCAATTTGCATCACTGCATTGGGAATTAACATTTCCTTTACTGTGCCTGTCCCTCTGCCACCTTGTCTCTTATGGCCCCCTGGTTCTCCCCTCCATCTCATGGAAGGGCTGCACAGCCCCACAGCTCCTTGCTCTCCCCAGCAAATACCTGTCAGACTGGAACTGGACTGTAACTACCAACCAGTCCCCATGTTGCTGGTCCATGGGTACCTGGCTGGTGGCACAGGTATGGAATGCTGAGTGACTGATGATTCTCTGAGCTTTTCACTTGCTTTTTCATTAAAATGGAGGGGGGTTTCTGCATTCTGGAGCATGTTTAAAAAAAGAAAAGTCAAGGTCAGGGAAGGCTCATGATCTTAAGTAACTTGCACCGTGTCAAACATACTTATTGTTTTATTTTAACATGGTCAGAGGATAGGAAAATGTGCTATAAATGGAAATTAAAGAGAAACAAACTGGGAACAGATGTCAGGAAGTATTATTTCATGCACAGAATAATAAATATGTGGAATGGGTAACCAGGCACAGAGGCTGAGGCAAAAAGCATCAGGATCATTTAAGAAATGGTTAGATACTTTCCTGGTAGGGGTGTGAAATTAAAACAGGGCATGTTTTTATGGATGCCTGCTTCTGCCTTCCTCGTTGGCACTCCCTTGAATAGCAGATGTCCTCATTTTCTTCTTGGTGGATCTTCGTAAGCTATTGTGCAAAATGAGGGGACAAAGCTGAGTGGTTTGAGGACCACACTGCCCAGCCCTTGGCCAGGGCACAGGAACGTCACGGGGCAGTAAAATCGTTTCTGCTTCATGAGGTTTGACATAGTCAGGGAAGAGGATGCTGTGCTTCCCCAGACTGCTGTCATCCCCAGCTGGAGCTGGGGCACGGAGAACAGATTTCCCCCTTGAGCAGGACCATGCCTTCCTGCTGGCATGGTTCATGTGTGTGTCCATCCATCTGTCCCTCCCTACAGAGTTTTGAACCTATTGGTTACTTTTGACTGAACTTGGAGAAAGAGGCCCCCAATGCTGCTCTGCCTTGCTTCCTTGAGTGAAGGAGACGATCACCCGTGGCTATTGGGATTCATGGATGTCACTTGCTGCCAATGGTCCCACTAAATATCTCTGTGATGTTAGCAAATGAAAGCTGCTGCTTACACACTTCAGGAGAGATTTCACATTCCTCCCTCAAAGCTCAGGTGTAAACCAGACTCAGCCTGAACATGTGGCTGGGCAGCTCTTGCTGTGGCTGGAGCCACACGTGGATGCTGGCCTCCTGTGTAGGTCTGTCTGAGCAGACATCCCAGCACAGCCCTGTTGGCTATAAGGGCCTCGTCCTGTTTGGAGACCTGCTGCCTACCATGGACACCAGCTCATGACCCTGCATGCTGAGCTATGCCAGCAGTGTGATGCCAGGGACATCACCTCCTTCTCGTCTCCCTCCTTCCTTCGGGGAAGCGGCCACATTGCAGCGTACCCTGCGCTGCTGGTCTAGCCAGGCAGTTTGGAGATCTACAGCAGGGACACAAGCAGCTCAGCACAGCCAGAGGAGGAAAGTGAGGGACAGAGGAAGCAGCAGGAGGAAGAGCTGAAGGAGGGCCCTTGCCTGAGTCTCACCTCTTCCCTGGGAGAGGTTTCCCTGCCCAGGCTTCAGAAACAGCCAGGGAAGGAACTGAGACACAACTCATGCCATGCTCCAATACCTGTGACTTTGGAAAACTCCCCTTTATACCTGTACCATTGCAGGTGAACGTGCAGTCTGCCCAGTATCCACCCTTCCTGGTTTACTAGCAACTGAAAACCACTTGTGAGTGGAACTGCCATGTACCACCAGGCTGGGGCAGGTTTGGTTTCGATCAAAGTCCAGGTATTTCATCTAACCTGCACTGTGTTGGTGGAGGCAGGGCATGGAGCATCCCAGGACATGCTGCTCGAGCACCCAGGAGCACCAGCAATTTCCTCTGGTCCCACTTTTGCTGGTGCTTTCCTGTGTGGATTTGCCCTGCAGTGAGTAAGGTTCTGCTGCTGCAGCTCTGGCACCGTGTCCATGATGACGCACTGTGCCCATGATGGACAGCCCATCCCAAGCTCTGCTGCTTCTTACTGGAGACTCACAAACAACAGCCACCTGTTGCAGCCTTCAGCTGGCTCTTCCTCAGATGTCACCTTTTTTACCACTAAAATGCTCTGCAATTTATTCCTGCAATCGCTTCTTGTTTTCTGGGAATTCCTCCAAGTTGCCACTCGTTTATGATCTGGTGCTCCCTAAAATATCTGTGAGTGCTGTTGCTTTCAATCCCTCATTACACAACTGGCAAGCTGTGCACGCGTTCTCTGCTTGGCAAGATGGTTTCTCTTAGCACTGTTTTCTTTTTTCTCGGTCCGTGTATTCCCAGAACTGCTGAAGGTTTTGAGTATTTTTCGAGGCATATCTGTGTTTGGAAGAAAACCCCAACAGTTCAGGCACGCTGTGTTTTCCCAAATCCAGGTGTTGTACTTCATAAAGCTTCAGGCCATGGGAAGCAGCAGCTGATGAGGCATACTTACATTGGTGTTGATTTACTTTCCCGTTGCTCAGGTTACTCACTGCCATTTTATTTTCCATCTCTTTTTTATTTTCCTTTCTTACAGATCCTTTTTGCAAGTATAAACATCAGCACTAACATCTGTGCATTTACTGTGTTCCATGGGAGGGGTTTCGCTGGAGTCCATCACCTCCCCATTTTATTGTGCTTTAACTTTTTTGATAAGCTGGTAGGTATTTTGATAGATTTTCGTTCCTGTACATCAGTTCTTTGCTATCTGTAATCAAATAAATAACTCACTGGTTTTCTGTGTGGGTTCCCTGATTTAGGCAGTTACCGACCATCTGTAGATGTGCAAGGCTCTGAGGAGGTTTCCCTGAAGACTCGTGTTTGCCACACATTGCTTGTGAAAATGTTTCCTTCCCCTTCTGGGGAGTTTCAACAGTTCATTCATTTCTGCCAGGCAGTTATGAAGAGGGGCTCAGTCAGGGCTGGGGACAGAGGGAGCCTTTTTAAGAAGGCAGTACCCCATGGCAGTGCTGGGCAGGGGAACGCAGCGCTCCTCCACGGCAGCTGCTGATGAGTTTTTAATGCGTTGCGTTTCATGTGGTCTCCTCACACGGCAAAACAGGCGATGAGTCCTCGCCTGGAGCTGGGGCTGTTAGAATGTGCCTCTTAAATTATTCCCAAAGCCTGGGGAAGCAGGGCTCAGGGTGCTGTTCAATCCAACGTGAAGGCCAGAGACAGGCTCCTGGGCCTGTCTCACCATGTTGGGAGGTACAGGTGGTGGCGCAGGGAGACAGGCAGCCATCACCATTGGTACTTTCTCACCTCAGCACAGCAACCTAAAGCTGTTTCTACCCATAAAGGTCGCCATGGTTTAGTTAAGCCTTGCCAAAGCTGCAGATGAGTCCTCCCCACCTCAAGAGGGACACACATACACCAACAAAAATGCCTCTTCCCAGTAGCTGAATCCCATGGGTAATCCCTGGGGGCACCAGAGCCCCCAGAGGACATGATGTGGTACCTCCAATGAAAGGGTTTCAAGGAGAATGCAGCTACCACCTCACCTGGTACAAATCCACCTCTGAACTGCCAGTACCATTTGGGGAGGATTATTTTGGGATATCACCTAAGCTGCTTGTCCTGGCAAAAAATCCATGGGTGCTATGAAGCTTTCTTCCCAGATGCAGTGGAGTTCATAAAATCACAGAATGGTTTGGGTTGGAAGGGGACTTAAAGCTCATCCAGTTCCAACCCCTGCCATGGGCAGGGACGATTTCCACTAGAGAAGGTTGCTTCAAGCCCCTTCCAACCTGGCCTTGAACACTGCCAGGGATTGTGCAGCCACAGCTTTTCTGGGCAACCTGTGTCAGTGCCTCACCACCCTCATAGGGAAGAGCTTCTTCTTTATATCTAATCTATGTCCTACCAGCTTTCAGTTCAAAGCTATTACCCCTTGATCATCCCCATGCTCAAATCCCCAAGTGCCTTCCTTGCTCTTCCTCCTTCCTTTTGGTGGGAACAAGGCAGAGCTTGAAGTGCAAGAAATTGCAGGAAAACAGGTTTGAAAGCCTGTTGGAAGGAGGGGGCTGGAATTGCATTTGGCCTCAGGCATTTTGCATGTGGCCCTTGGCATTATCACAGCACACAGGACCCAAGGGCAGGTCCCTGAAATGTGGTGCAGGCAGAGGATGTCGGCCAACAGAGAGGTGTGAAATACTTCTGCAATGACATTTTCTTATCTCCCCTGAGTGCAGGGGACTTGGAGCTTGCATTTTAATTCACTTAGGGTTTGGCCACACTGAAGCTTCTGCACTCAGCCATGAGGTTTTGTAATGAGATGGAATGAGATGGTACTGGAGAATATGTAAAACCAGGCAATTGAATAAATGGTGGTTTTAGATGCTGACAAGTGCCTTTAGGCCCTTGAGAAGTGACATTTTACAGGGGTGAATGGGGGGAAAAACAGTGATCACAGCACAAAACCCATAGTGCCTCTGAACAGAACCTGGGAGGAAACATGAATCATTTGGGGTTGATAACACATAATTTCTCTGCCATATTTGCTGAGCTTTATGGCCAGCTGGCAAAATCCTGGCCAAATGCAGCATTACCAGGAAATTGCATGATACAGTGCATTTTAGTAATAAATGGCAATCTTCCTGCCTTGCAAATTAAACCATGTGGAGCATAAGAGTCTTCATGGCATCTCTGTTCTTGGCAGCGCAACAGAAAATAAGCAAAGCCACAACAGGAAGATGGCAGGCTGAAACAAAGGTGTCTGTTTGATCCCAGCCCCCTGTGAGTGGGTCAGGTCTCTCCCTGTGCTCTTAAAACAGGGCAGCCACCCCACTGCCCTTTGCAAAATGTCTGGTGGCTCAGTGAGCCCTGTCCTCCTCCAGGCATCTCCTTAAAATACATTTGCTGTTGCAGAACCTCAGGAGAAATCTGCATTTTTCTGTGGCCAAAGCACACAGTGTGTAAAGCCAATCCCCTGCTCTAAGATCTGACGAGGCAATGGCATGCAGAAGTACAAGGTTAAAAAATGCCATCAAGAAGCAGTGGCCGGGAACCATAAATACTTTTCAGGCAGTCCTCAGGCACATCAGGAGACAAGCAAAGCAACTGGAATTTATAAACTTACATAATTAATTTCTCTTTGTGGGGAGAACAAACAGTCCCATGTTCCTTTGACAATCAGGCTCCTTTCTATAAATAATGTTATGTAAGTTTATACATTTCAATTAGTGCTTGTTCTGGCCTCTTGCAGCCCAAGGATGTTTTCGCTCCGGTTTATTATTTAAGCTGTGGATAGATCATTTTGCCTTGGTGAATCTATAATGTAAGTTAAATTAAGATGCTTGCAAGCAGCATAATAGTAATGAAACGGTCCCTGGAAAACATTGGCACATCCTCCGTAAGAAGGAAAGAGAGAAATGAGCTTTACACTGTGGTGTCTGACCATATATCTGCACTCTCCTTTGCCGGGCAGGAGTGGGATTTGTCAGTCCAAGGACACAGCCTGTGAAGGGTGAGTGCTCATACCTGTGCTGTGCTCTGGGGCCACTGCTGCCATAGTGACATGGCCACCGATGGATGCGCTTTTCCCAGAAGTACCTCTAAGTCATCCTCCAGCCCTGTAACTACACCGTGCTGCAGTCAGAGCTGGCAGAAATGCTTAACCCCAACGGCTTAATCCCCAGCCACTGCAAATTAGTACAGCTCCATTAACTTCAGGGGACGATTTACATGGGGGAGGTTTAATACGTACAGGATCAGGCACAAAACCTGCAGTGATTTCGTACATGGGCAGTGGTTTACTCATTTACAAGGCTCAGATCTCATCTGTGCTGTGCGCTGGTTTCTGAAGTTTTATTTATTTATAGTGAACACAGACACGTCACAGGGATTTCTCCATCAAGCACCACAAGAAAACCCTTCATTTACTCTGATTATGTTGCTGATCTCAGTCCCTAATGCAGGAGGTATCTTCCCTCCAGGTCATTTTTCAGTAACCTGTCAGTACGAGGCTGGATATTAAATCTAGATATGTGGATTATTTCATTTCCCTTTACCCTGTTTTTTATTTCTGAACTTTATCTGCAGATCCCACAATAACAAGACAAAAGGTTTCTGATCTCCTTTCTTGATATGTTGTAATTCTGATATGCCAGGGGCTACATCCTGCACCCCGGGTGGTACTGCTGGCCTCCTGGTAATGAGTGTGTGTAACCCAGCAATGTGGCAAGGCAAGTGGCCTGCAGCCTCTGAGGTAGCTTTTACAAGCATAAATGTATGTCAAACGGTTACAGGAGAACTGCAGGGCTTGAGGGAAATCTGATGAGCCCCATGTGCCTGCAAGAAGCTGTCAGCAGCCAGATGGTGTGGGGAAGGAGCTTCCCAGCCAGGAGCAAGGCCCCTGGGTGCTCTGCGAGCTCAGTATGCGGGACTGGTGCCTGTACCCAGAGATGGACACCGAGGATGCCAGTGGGGCTGAAACCAGTAACTGCTCTCCTGCCAGGGTCCCCAGAGAGCTGGCACAGATCTCCCTCTGGACAGGGCCTGATGAGTGCCTTGGAGGGAGTTTCAGAGCAGCCCAGTTATATTCCACCCCAACCCTGCAGCCCTAGAGCCACCGCTGTTTGCCTGAGACACAGCTGCTCTCCCCACCCTGGTTTTGAAGCCCCTTCTGCTCATGCCATCCAAAGGAGAAGCCCTCAGCAAGGAGTGCTAGCCCCAAGTCCAGGTGTTAACACCTGCTGTGCCCCAACTGCTAGTCCACAGCCCCATGGGCTGAGCAGGATTTCATTCCTGTGGTGGCTGCAAGTGCTTTGCCAAATGGTTGGGAGTGTCTTGAAAAACCTCCTGCACACGGTGTTGGCTTCGTTTTCTTTGCCACCCAGAAACAGCCAGCTTGGATGCCAGCACCCTTCCAGATACAGGACTGGTTTTAATTGGAGTTGTCTTACCCAAGCTGGCACTGTGAGAGTGCAAGGGAAATCACACAGCAGAGCTTCATCCAGGAGGTGCCCAAAGTCAAGATGGTTTACAACAGTCTAGTGACATGTGAGGACTGGCAGCTCTCCCACAGCTGGGATTTTGCTGGTGCTTAAAACTGCATCTGCTAAAAAATAAAAGCAAAATTGAAGTGGTTCAGCTGAAATACATTTCTTTTTCCTATGTGTAAACAGTTTTCTCACCTTTGGAGAGACTCAGCTGCAGCCTCTGCTGCCTGGCAGTTTTGTTTCGCAGCTCTTCAGGTCTTGCTGCAGAACACTGTGGGATGCCTCTGAACTGAGATAAGGAGAAGTGCAAGGGGCTTGCATTTCCAGGAAGAAAAAAAAAGATGCTTTGTACATAGATGGTGCTTTTGTGTTGTTTGCAAAGTAATTACTGTCTGGTTTCTGCTGATATACAAGTGGATTCTTCTCCATCCTCTCGCCTGCACTTTGCACTGCTGTGCCTTCTGTCTGCAAGGAAAAGAAGCCTCACCGCGGGGGGAACACTGTTAGTTACTGCAGCCTTTCTCTGAAAAAGGCAGGTATGTCCTCCTAAAGCAAGAAAACACTGTCTTGAATCCAAGCAGCTCGGAGAATAATTATTCTTGGCAAATGTGAATCAGTACAAGCACAATGCAGCTCTGCCCACAGCTTACAAATGACAGCATACAGTGTAGCTCGGGTGAGCTTCTTCCATCACCATCCTGGCCCCGCTTTGCCTGCAAGAGCAAACTGCAGTGCTCCAGAAAAAACAAGTGGAGCTCTGGGGAACATGGATGGATGTGCCAATCTCTTCAGCTCGAGTGGTTTTGCTAAAGCTGAACATACCACTCACATCTCCCCTGTCTCACCAAGGCTCAAAAGCAAAGGGAAGTGGAGCAAAGCAGTTCTGTGGTGGTTGTTCTTGCTGTGCTGGTTTGCATGCAGGTGGTGTGTCAGGAGGAGAAAGTGGAGAAAATGAGTGAGACCACTGAAATACTGTGTTCCTGTCACTGGCAAGCCTCGCTGTCTAACTCTGCTGACAAACCTTGCCAGTCCTGGGAGAGGCTTTTTGCTTGGCTGAACTCCAGACTCAAACATTTGGGTGGGGAGAACCAGGTTCATTCCTGGAGAAACCAAGATGCTCCAGCTCCGATTGCAAGTTGTCTTTGCATTCTTACTTCTTTCTGTTTGAAAAACATGGCTGCTGCTGAAGTGCTCACATGTCACAGGAGCAATCTTTAGGCTCTTGTTATTATTTAAATGTTAACCTCTTATCTTGTGTTCTTATCCTCCTTGGTCACAGAAGCACACTCAAGTTAGTCCCAGGCTTTCCAGGTGTTCTCCAGCCACGCCAGTCTGTCCACAAAAATCAGATTAGACCTGTGTCCTGGATAAGCTTTGGTCCATCACAGAAAAATAACTCCAGCATGCACTGGCCTTAGGGGAGCATTTAAGCAAGGTGAACTAGGTTAGTATTTACTAGAGGGAGGCTGGGAAGTGTTTCAGTACATGTGTGCCTGCAGCCAGCAGCATTTTGGCCCAGGTGGTGGGTGCATGCTTTGAAGCAGGGGCTGTGGTGCTAATAGATGTCATTTATCCTACAGGATGCGGAGTGAGGTGTCTGGGCCAAGCATTTCTCTAATGCAAATGCTAGACTTGCAGGTGCTCCCTATAGAAAGGAGTTAATCAGTGTTTCTGATGGGATGGGTGGTGGGGAGGAGGCCCTGACCATGTTCACAAGGGTGGCTGCAAGTACCTGGAAATCCCAGGCAGTACACAGATTCAAGGGAAAATCCTGTGTCAGCTGCTTCCTGGTAGCTGGGGGAGGAAGTGCCTGCAGCTGCTGTGATGAGCACAGGAGGTGTGGTGGGACCAGATGTGCTGCCATGTGGCTCCCCCATGGCAGCAGCCCACAGCTCCCAAGGGCAAATGCCCCATAGCCAGGCCCCATCTCATCACAAACTGGCTGTGTCTGACTTCTCTTACTCTTGCTTTGCTGCTGGGAAGCAGGAACAGCAAGATAACCTTGAAGATTTTATAACCTGAGACTCGTTTCTACTTCTCCTTTGCTCCTGGCAATATACCAATTATTAATTAACAGGCAAATGCTGCTGAGAAAAGGCACACATGAGTACATAGCTCATTTCCATAGCTGCAAATGCCATAGCCCCCCAGTCAGCTTTCATACCAGTGAACCCAACTGCAATGACAGCCTGGAAAAAATAGAAACTGTTTTGAACCTGATAAAAAATGAGAGTTGAATCCTTTTAAAAGACTCTTTTCTGGCTGTCGTGCGTATCACACTACCTATGGAAAAACTCAGACAACAAGAATTTGTGTCACCAAGTGACACGACACCACTGCCCTGAACACACGACTTCCCTGTAACCAGCCTCTGAGAAATGTCTGATGCTCTGCAACTCACTGGCAAGGACTGCACACTGGGTCTAATCATTTGCATCATGATGCTGAGTGAAGGTGGTATTTTGGAATATATAGGTAAAAAAGTTATTCCAGATTCAGGCCAATTTAAACTGTGTGTGTGCTGCTAAGAACAGCTGCAATCAAAAGCATCTGCTCTCTTTCTCAGGAAAAAGAAAGAAAAAGCCCATAACAAAGCTCAGCTTTAAAGACCTGAATCATTAAAATCCTGCTTCCTTTCTAATGAAACAAGCTTCAGAACAACTTTAACATCAAATTTTCATGGCTTCCTTAGCTTCACTCAAGCACAACCAACCATCCAGTAAGAGGTTGTACTTCTGTGTTTAGATGCAGTCCTGATGCTATGATTCTATGTCCTGCTTCATCCTGCTGTGCACAGTGGGGTCCATACTCCGTCACAGTCACACTGGCAGATGTAATGACTGTCTGCTCCATCACCAGTGTTATAAAAAGTGTATTTTTATAAGGTTACTCCTTACTATGGAGTAACACCTCAATACCTCACTACCTGTCTCAACAGCTGGATACCAAATCCTCTTTCTCAGCAGGCTCTGTCAAAGAAGCACAATAATAACAGCAAGAGCTTGGGAACAGCATGTCTGTGTGCTGTTAGGAACTGGTCCCAATTAATTAATGTATAAGGTTGTATCAGGTCATGACACAGCATGGCAGGGCATCAGGTGGATTTGTGTCCTTGAGTTGTTTTCTCCTGTCCTGTGGCTGTGAGCAACAGGGTCTGCTGAAAAGAGAGAGATATAAATAAAATACAATACATATAAATCTGAAAGCAAGTGAGGTGCTTCTCTGCAAAGGAGTTGGTTAGCTGGTGCTAGCCAGCCTCATCCCTGAAACCCCAGTGGGAACAGGAAGGTGTCATGACCTGACATTCTTACTGGGGTAAGAATGCATGGGGCAGGAGGGAAGGAGGCTGCTTTGAAAGAGAAGCCTGAAGGGGGATGTCATGGCAGGATGGGGGGGAGAGTTGCTTCGTTAGGGCTGTTTTGTGCTAACGAGACTTCATTAAACCTGACGACTGACAGAGGAGATTCAAGTTGAGAGCTGGAGCAGTTTCCAGGTAGTTGCAGCAGGCTGAGGCACACTGAAGTTTGGCAGTCCCTACCGCCGGACTGGGCTACGCTCACCATCACTCCTACTGGGTCCTGTTGTCAGCATCAGGTAAGAAACCTCCCGAGGCTTAATGATGCATGGATTTGGGGAAGGTCAAGCTGCCTGCACTCGGTGTAGCTGGACTGGAAAGTGAGCTCCTGCCTTACCCTTGCTGGGGCTTGTAGGGTATAGCTGCACCAAGCACAGCGGGGGCACTGCAGTTAGGCAGTGTTTGAAAATACACTGTGCTCAGTGGCAATGTCAGTTCTAGGTATCTTCCTCCTTTCAGCTAATTTTTTGAGGCTCAGCTCCCAGTTGGATCAGGGAGTATATTTGGATTAAAACACCTCCCCCTCCTCGAGGTTTCACAACACAGCCCCGTGACCAGTTCAGTCGGTGTGATTACAGAGGAGCAGGCACGGCTGTGGGGTGGGACCAGCAGGAAGGAGAAGTGTCCTTCCCCTAAAGACAGCAAGACCATTTCACCACTGGCCAAAATTTACAGCTTCAGTGTGCATTTCCAGGCTACTTAGCACCCAGTGTTACATGACACACTGTTCTGGTTGATTTTGGGTTTCCTCTTTTCTTTATTGATCTCTAAACACATTGTTATGAAATCTCCCATGCACTGGAGCAAAGTTCCTGTCTGTCAGAAGCTTAATTCTCCTTTGAAGCCCTGTGTTACTTAATGAAAAAAGATGCTTGCTGATTTAGGGTAACTCCTCCCTTTGCTGTAATCTTTCTACTTCGATGAAAAGGACAGCTTTACTCAGACATGAAGTACATATATAAATATTTGAAGAGGAATGAAATGTGCAATGTCCCTCACAATGCACTGTGGATAAGGATGTTCCTTTCAGACACCTAAAGGAGATTTTCGAGCAGGAGACTCCCAGGTTTTCTCTGGGCCTCCAAAACGTAATGACACAGAGTTCAGTGTGTGCTATGGGCACTGGTGCTGTTTACCAAACCAGCCTTTATTGCTGTATGCATCAGCTACTGAAGCTTGGGGAAAATGAGTGCTGTAAAATGAAAGTGCATAAGTGTGTATATTTGTGGATGATGGGGACATGCTTACCTCTTCCTCTGCAATGAAAACAGTTTTAAGTGACTGTGCCAGGTGACATTGAGATAATTGCTTTGGTTTGGGCCTCTCCTTATATTGGATTGAGAATGCAGGTGCTAAAAATAGAAACAAATGGCATGTGTTCATTTTCTTCCTGGGTAGGATAAAAAGCTGCGAGGTTCACAGTCCAAGGGAGCCGTACATCTGTCTGCTGGTGGTTATCGATCTGGCCCTGATGAGTCTGAAGATGGTATCCCTTGCTGTAACAGCACACAGTTATATGTTTTATTTCAGTAAGCATCCTGCGTCTCGGAGATTTCTCTAGTTTGTTTCAATAGGGGTATCTCGCCAGGGTTTGTCATCTCATCAATTTAGCAAGTAAGCAAACAGCAAAGAAGAGGGTTACTAATGAGTGAGTCATGCATGATTAGTATCAGCTCTGGAGGGCAAATTTCCAAAATCTGGAGCTCTCAGAAACTTATTTACCAAGAGAAGCACTGAGAGCCTGAACCAATCCTTTCCTTCTCCTCCCCCCAGCAACAACAGCTTTGCAGACCATCACATAAGGTTGAGCCAATTTCAATTACTTAAAAATGAGAAACCTTATAAAAAAGTGATGTGGAATGTCATTTTTTTAGCATGGCTTTGATGTTGTGTGGAAAAAAACCCAAAGGAATGAACATTGTCATAAGGCAAGGTAATTGACCAGCTGCCCCTGTGGCTCTAGAGGCCACCAGCCTGCAAACCTAGAATGTTTTACCTCAGAAACATACTTTTATTATTACAGGAGGGAGGGACGGAGGTGCCAGCTCACCTCCCACTAACGAAGCTGGCAGACATAGATGCGCTGGTGTCTGCCTTTCTGCCAGGTCAAGCACTGCTCCCTCCTCGTGGGAATGGCCCACAAACCGAGCACCCTCCACTTGATGGGGAGGCCCCGGTGACTTCTCCCTCCTCTGCCGACAGCGATGGCGTGCTTTGCAGCGAATTACTGCTGTCTGGGACATGCTGGCAGCACTCATTTCCCCTTCCACATGTGTTTTACCTCACGACCTGTGAGGTGTCGAGGGAAAACATGGCCGAAGGGAGGACGGGCAGCGGGCGGCCACCAAGGCGGCGGGATCAGGATGCGGGGGATAAGGGGCACCCCCGGGCTCGGAAGCGGTCGCGCGGGACAGGATGGAGAGAGGCGGTGCGGAGGGAGGGGTGGGGAAGACTGCGTCCTGCTGGGGAAGAGGCAGGCGAGGCGGCAGTGCCATACCCCCCTCCTCCGCCCGCCCGCGCGTTTCCTCAGGGACACAACAGTGCGGCAACCACGGGGCCAACTGGGGCCAGAAGGGGCGCAGGGCCCCCCTCACCTCTCCCCCGCTCCCGCTCCGCCAATCCGCTGCTCCTCCGGCCGGGCAGGGGCGTGGCTTCAGCGGGAGCGCCGCTCCCTATGGCTCCGCCCACCTTGCAGCGCGTGGTCGGTAGGCCGGGCGGTGCGCGCGCCCCAGCTCGCTCGCGCCGGGTAGCGCGCGGCTGTGCCGCAGGGCAACAAGTGAGCGCTTCCCGCCCCTCCGGCGGCGGTCGCCCCGGCGCCCCTCGAGTCCGCAGCGCTCCACTGAGGCGACCCTGCCCTCTCCGCGCCCCTTCCCTTCGCTCCCAGCCCCGCTCCGTCCCAAAGAGAGAGAGGCGGGACCGGACGGGACGGGACGGGAGGGGACGAACCTTCCGCGGTTGCCGCCCCGGCATCACTCTCAGGTGCGGAGCCGACGCTCGGTGCGAGGTTTGGCCGCAGCATGGAGCTCCTCCGGGTACTGGGGCCGTGGTAGGGCGGCGGGCCGGGGAGGGGGGCACCCTCACCGCGTTAAGAGGCAGTCGGCGGCCGGACTAAAGCATGGTGGACGTGGAGGCGGCGGCAGGAAGAACCCCGGCAGAGCCCCGCGGCAGCCTGGCAAGGTACGTGCGTGAGGAGCTTTGGTGGCAGCGCTGCCTCCTCGGGGCGGCGGGGCGTGAGAAGGGAAAACCCATCATTTTCTGCTTAAATTTTACCTTTCTACCCTTGTTTTCCACATCGTGAGATTTTTTTTTTTCCTCGTAGCTTGTTTGTGTCCTGACAGATACAAGCTGAGGGGAGGCGGTCAGAGGTATATGTTTATTTGGGATCTGTTTTCAGTGTGTTTTCCCTTTTTTCAGTGTATTTTTTTCCTCTCCCGGTGGGGGAAGCGACAGGCGGTGGGAAGGGTGGGGTTAAACGGCGCGGACGCGGAATCTCTGCCCGGGTGCACAGGAGCATCGGCAGCCGGCACATGTTGCAACAAACTCGGTGAGAGCGAGGCAGAGGCGCAGGCTGTGGGCATGGGTGCAACTTGAGCCAGCTCAGCCGCGTTGAACGACCGTATGTTCGTCGTCGCTTCTTCTGTTTGTTTTTATACGTTTGTTTTAACGTGGGGAGGAGGAGCTGGTGCTGGAACCGCGAGCCTTTCGCTTCCAGAGAAAACCTGGGACGTGGGGTTGCTGCAGTGCTGGGTGCTGCTGCAATCCTGCCCTTGGCTGGAGGGGAGGGACAGGGGAGGACGCGGGCACGGTAGCGCCCGTCGGGTGTTCTTCGGGAGGGAAGGGGGGTGTTGGGGGAGCTGAAAGGCTCGCACAGCTTCTGGGATCAGCTAATTAGTCGGCTTTAACCCAGTCGGTTAATGATTAATGTCAGGATGTTGCTGTCACGCTACAGTGCTGTGGTGGTGGCTCTGAGCTACGGACTTTGGTGAACCTGAAAGGGGGGGAAATGATAATTTTTGGTAGAATTGGCCTGAATATATCACGAGATGATGCTTTCTAGCCCTTTGAACTTCCGGAGACATGCCGTACTCCGTCAGGAGGGGACTTGAGGTTACTCGCTGTGATTGTGGTCAAACTGCAGCTCGCAATTCATTAGTCATCCTGCAAAAATTTACGGTGAAAGTTATTCGAGTGAGCCTTTAGGCTGGCTTCCCAAAATCCTCAGTGCTGTGGGAGTTGATTATTAAACATTAATGTTTAGGTTTAACTGTGCGGAGTAAGAGCTTACTTCGGTCGGTTGGGTGGATTTTCCCTCCCCCCTTTCTTTTCATATTGCAAACCAAGTGGGGTTTGGGCACAGAAGAGTTTAACGTGGATGTGGAAGGGTGTATGCATAAAATTACATGCTAAATATATAATCTGCAAGTTGTTGAGGAAGCGTGATTATAGCGTTCTCCTGTGAGGAAATTTCTGGTTAATTATTCCTCCCCTGGCTTAAAGAGAGACAGCCTCTGAATTTAGTTATCTCCTCAAGTTGCTTAAAACGGTTTCGTGTTCTTGCTGCGGTTCCGCTTTTGCGTCAGGCAGATTTTCGTGGTGTCACGGAGGGTGTGTGCATGGGTGGGGTGAGGAGAGAGATGGCACTCCGGTGAGTGGTACAGCTGCAGCCGGTCCTTTGCTCGGATGATGAACTGGCTGCTGGCAACTCCTTGTCATCTTCGTGACCCAGCCTGTTGAAACTAACGGGGGAATTGAATTAGCACCGAATTGTTACCGAATGCGTGGAGGAAACAAAACGGAGAATCAGCTTTTCTTATTCAGCACGTGTAATTTCTGATGGTTTGTTTTGATTTCTGTGTTTCTGATTTCTGATTCTCAAGTAAGCAACTTGAAAAGAGAATAGACTTTAAAAAAACCCAACCAACCAAAAAAAACCCCAACCCCAAAATTGCACTGGAGATGAATTAAGGTATGGAATGTTTGTCTTGTACTTAAAAATATAGTGCTGTTGGTTAGAATTTAAATGCTTTGGCTTAAAGGAAACACTTGGTTTTGCTTCTTGCTTTGAACGTGTAGCTTCCTACCGGAGGTGTGCAGTATTGATATACAGCTATACGAAAGCTACAGACACTGCATGAAGTGATGAGAAATGAGAATTTGGCATTTTTGTCACCCGGGAACTGGTTTTGCTTGGGTTTTTGCTTGCTTCTTTTCCCGTTGTACTATAAATGGATGAGGAAGACAAGGTACAGCAGCAAGGTAACACTGCTGAAGGGAATTGCTTTGAAGGTCATGTATTAGATGGCTGGGAGTGCTAGCTAGCTGTCTGATGATGCCCTGTGTCATAATAGATGCAGCTCACCAATCTCCCTAGAGATTTTTCCCAGTGAACAGAATGTCACCGGTGATGAAAAATTTTGTTGCCTTTAAGCTCTTCCTAAATGTTTTACATACATCTGGGTAATGAAGGTACTGCTGAGATCAGTATGAAAGTAGCGCTTGCTCAGAAAGGCTTTAATGAAAAATGGGAAGTGCATAAAGTGGCTTTATATTCTGCGCTGAAAACATATTTGCGGTAGTCTGCATGAATAAGTTACACATTATGTATATGGAGGAAAAACATAACGCGGGATTTGAGTATTCATCTTCTTGCCTACCCATTGGGCTCCTTGGAGAACAGTCTTTCAGAGGAGTACTCCTCCATGGTGCCTTGTCAATGCCAAGACCATTAGCAATTGTCATTTTACTGCCACCTGGTGCAGCTGTTCCTATAGTGGGACTAGCTCTAATAGTGATTTTTCCCTGTTGGCTGCAGGAAGCCACTTAAAGAACAAACAGTGGTGATAAAAGACAGTCTGTGTCAGTGCTGATAGTGTTGAAACTTAAAACGTAGTCATATGTCTCCTACCACAGCCAATATTGTCATTATCACAACAGTCAAAAAGCAGGGATGGCTTGTCAGTGGTAAATACACTTGACTGAAATCTGTATAGCTGTATTTCTCCAAATTAACTAAAGGAGAGGAAAAAGATTGAGCAGTATCAACCAAAATCCTCAGGCAATTTCTATGGTAACTTGTTCTTTTTCAGCAGATTACTCAGTTTTTGACAAATTTGTCAAATTATCTTGTAAACTCTCGGCTTCAGACAGTTTGTGAAACTTGACAAAGTTTCTTGATGGGCTGCTTCTGTATGCTGTCACACTTGTGGGTTTTGATGGAAAGTGACTGAGCAGCTCGCAGAAATGCATCAAGGGTTGATGTTTCATATTTCTCTTTTACTGCATTCAGTTATGTTTCCTGCTGTAAAAATCTCATTAACTTCTCTTTCAGTTGAAGTATGTGGCTCTGAATAGTAGAGCCTGGTAGATTTCTCATGGCTTTGTCACACACTTAAACTTTTTAAACTGTGTGATTCAAAACCCTGCCAAGGGTAGGCCAGAGGGGAGCTATTGACAAAAGTATGCTTACTGTGGCAACAAGGTCATAATAATAACTTTCATTTAGATTGGTATGCTTTTGTAGGAAGCACAGAATATTGGAGGGGGGGGAAGGGGATGTGATGGGGGGAAGGTGTATATGATTAAAATAACAAGCGTTTTTAATGTGTATAGTTTTCATGTTAATGTTCCTGGAAGGTCATTAGGATTGATCACCTTTCAAAAACTTTAAACAATCTTTGTCCCTTTCATAGGTGAACAGTTTGGGACTTTTTGCTTGGTATGTCTCTTTTATTTTCTATTACTATACAATAGAAGTACATGAGTAATTCTGAAGCAAGTAGGCATGTGCTTGCATTTTGGATTTAAACTTTAAAAAAAAAAAAGTTTTTTCAGGTATACTCAATTTTAACCTTTTTTGGTTGTAAATTAACATTTTCAACCAAAGTGTTGCCAATTAGTTGAGGGAGAAAGTGCAGTCGTTGTGGGCCTGAGAAATCACAGGGTTAGTATTTGATGTTCCTAGGGTGTTGTAGGCTATGTTCAGAGAAGTGCTTCACATGATCTGGAGAAGGGATTTGTGCCTGAGTGCAAGTAACAAAAATTACTAATGTAACCTCCCTGTTATGCCATGTTCTGACCTCACAGATACATATTTAGATGTTTTTATCAGCCTACTACTACTTTGTAGTTGCATTGCACAACCCTTATGAGCTTAAAACCCAGCAAAAAATAAAGGTGATGACATAATGAAATGCCCTTCCTATCATTTTAGTATAGAATGAATAAACAAAAGAAGGTTGGGGTGAGGGGGAAGAGAAATCTGTATGTTCTGTTCAGGCACATTTTACTCTTTACATAGGAAGAGCTGACAGGTGTCTTGGACTTGATCCTGTACTACTTTTTCATTCTTTTTACTGGTTTCATTGGGCCTTTTAGGACTTTGAAGACTAGTAAGTAAACCTCCCTGAAACTCCAGATCATGTAAAACCCAGTGAGAAGAGTGAATCATTAAAATGTCTTGTGATGAACTGTGCTAAAGAATTATTGAGTTGATGTCTCATGAGAGGCAATTAACATTTAAATAAGAAGAATCCCAGTGTGAGGGGTGTGGTGCTGAAATCTTTAAAGGGAGAATTGATGAAACAATTTCCATCAGCTGTTGGTTAAGAAAGCCTTGTAGTTTGAGAGAAATACAATAGCAAGAGTTGAAAAGTATTTAATTTGGAGCTAGTTTTGATCATCTTTTGAAATAACTTCTGAAGTTTAACGGGGTTAGGGTTTTATTTTAAAGTCAGAAGAGTTACTCTGAGAGTGACTTGGCTAAATCACTTCATTTGTAAATCAACTACCAAACTTGAATGAGTCTTGGATTATTTTTGTGTGTGTGTGGATGACTAGTTTTATTACATTTCTATAAAAGATTAATTCTTGATGGTTTATGAACCACCAGAGGATGTGCATATTTGCATGCTATTTACAGTAGCAATGCGGTATTGGAAGCTGATGTGCCCCACCAAGGTGTGTGTACACATGCGGGATGCTCAGCTTCCTCAGACAGCTGCCATTCAGCCTGCACTCGATTTCCTGCTTACAACATCTTCCTGTAGGTTGATGCAGTTTTGAGGTATAGCTGCTAAAGCAGCGCTTCTGTCTGCCTCTGTGCCCAGAGGCTGTTGTGTGGTGTAGCACAACAGTGCCCCCCAGTCTATTTATACAGCTGTGTTGTGAGCTGAACTGAGCTACCAAGTGGATTGAGAAAATCCTTTATGTTTGCTTGTCTTTGGGGGTTATATGTAATGTAACACAGTGAGCTTTCCAAATACGGGAATTCATGGATCAGGGAGGGGTGGGGGTTATTTTAGTATGGTTTAAGGTGTGGTATGGCGAATGTCAGGTTGTACCATGAATTTAGTGCTGTTTCATCGTACTTGAGCAATGATATTTTTTTTTAATCTAATATTTGAATGTTAGGAAACAGTAATGGAAAGCTGTCTTTGGAATGGAGAATGCTGTTGCAAACTTACTGTTGATTTGCTTTTGAATAAAAACAAGAGACATGTAAAACAGCTTAAAGTTGATTACTCGAATCACTCAAATGTAGTGTATACTTTGTATTGGTGTGAAGGTAATATATACAGAAGTAGTTCCTGCTTGGATTTAGATGTGTCTAATTGGGTTACGTGCTTATCTGCCATTAACAAAACCAGGAGTTAGCTGCCTAACCTGCTTAAAGATCTTTTACAAAATCCTCCTGGTACTTACATGAATCTAGCTGCCTAAAACTGCTGGAGAAATTGTACCTGTTTTCTTGATGGGCTGCAATGAGGTTTGTGTCTTACAAGTTTGAAGGAGGAAAATGAACTTCCCTACTGACAGCTCCAGTGATTTTTTTCTGAACTTTAAATGGATTCTTCAGAAAGATTAAAAGCCTTTTTTCCCCTGTACATGTTAATTACACTTGAAACCAAAACCAATTAAGGCTTTTCATGTATTTGCATTTTAAAATGTAGGTTTTGCATTCTTTAACATTCATTTAGTTCAGTACTGTAAATTCAGAGGCAGATCCCGGAATTCTGACCTGAATATTTGCAGTATGAATATGGTTTGAATTTACTTTTGATGGAGTATATGGCATAGCACTTGCAGGGAAACATGATTTGAGATGGCTGGGAAGATGGCTGTCCCACCTGTGTATCCTGTCACCCAGCTATTGGCTGCCATGGTAGCACTGATGTCTGTTCTTATTACTGATTACCCAGTGGTAAGCAGGGGCAGTAACTTCATCAGACATAGCAAGTTATACCAACCTTGCTTTTGAAACGTGGTTTTTAGTAGTGTGGGTTATGTCTGACTTTAACATGGGTAAGAAGGCAAAGCAGCAGTAAAATTTTGGTGACCTTGAAGCATGGTGCATACAGAATGGCTTTGTTGACTAAATAATGGTCTCTACACAAACATGAAAGTGGTTGGAATATGGTTAAGGTTATCTGAAGATAAAGCTGGAAAAGATGCCAGGAGTTGAATTGTCTTATTTGTGGAAATTATGGTTATATGCATCTTGAATAGGAACATTAAATAACCTTTTTTATTTCAAAAGCCCACCTGTCTGCCCAGGAGACATTAATTGTATAAATGTTCATTGAAAGCATCAATCAGGTTTGCAGTATTGTTAACTCATTTTGTATTACTAGAGCTAGCATTGATCAAAGTACTAAGTATCTGGCAGGAGGGCAGTTCATTATCCACTTCTTAGCTTTCTAGTAATTATGATAAGATAACACTCAAATTTAAATGAACCCCTTAACAAAGAACAGGCCACAGTAGGAGTAGCGGTCATGCTGGTTCACTGCAAACCCACTGACTTGATTTACAGGAAACGTTAGAGGAATTCAAACCCCAGGGTGTGTCTTGCTGTGGTTGAGGTTGCCAGCCAGGCTAGCTGTTGCTGGTGTCTCAGGCTTGTCTGTCCCTGCCTGTGGGGATCTCAGGATGAAGGTGGGAACAGCATCAGTAGTGTCATGCTGGGATAGCAATGTATGTGAAAGCTTAAGCTGGGAAGGGATCTGCTGTGATCTGGGCTGTGTGAGTCTTCTCTCTTGTGCAGTTACTGGTGTTTGTGCAGCACAGCAGCAAGCAAATCTGGTGATGTGAACTGGCTGAAAACTAATTGCTTCTTTGTTAGGTTCTGTATCATCCTCTTTAGCTGCCTGAACTGACTCATCACAGTCATATCAGTGCAAAGTGGGATGGGAATGTGCAGTTTACAGGGGAAGGAGGAAAATACAGGAATGTGTCAGGCCTGACTGAAACTGTTTTAAACTGCCATGTAACTGTACCAACTGACTTGTAATCAATGTGATGAATAAAATGAATTTTCTTCCAAGAAGTGTTTCTTTGCTGCCACCCAGTTAAACCTCTTCTCTTGATGTTATTATTTGGTCAAGCTGAAGCCTTCTTAATGGTAAGTAAAAATCTGAAGTTTGTAAATCAGAAGTTGGCAGCTCTGGGTTATTCCTAACGAATTGCACAAAGTCATAATTCTAAAGCTTGAACTGACCGGAGACCAAAGTGAATTTTGGTGGTGTTGGTTTTGTTTTGTTTTAATACTAGACTGGGAAAAACAAGTCACTTTCACTACTGCTGGCCCTCAAATACTGAAGTATTAACCTTTACTATTAGTATTTATGGCAAGTTACTGGCTAGGCTTAAACCATAACAAGTTGTTAGTGTACAAGCTCAATGTAGGAAAAAAAAAAAACACCAAACCCCAAACAATTAACCCAGATCCTTTTTACTCTTAAACAAAAAGCCCCAAACTTTATCAAAGGTTTGATTGGGTTTTTTGCATGCACTTAGGAATGCTTTCATAGATGTTCAGTGTGGCCACAGGTATGGCAGCCTAGAATGGTGATACTGGCAGAATCATAGAATCATAGAATAGTTAGGGTTGGAAAGGACCTTAAGATCATCCAGTTCCAACCCCCATGCCGTAAGCAGGGACACCCCACACTAAACCACGCCACCCAAGACTTTGTCCAGCCTAGCCTTAAACACTGCCAGGGATGGAGCACTCATAACTTCCTTGGGCAACCCATTCCAGTCCTCACCACCCTAATAGTAAAGAATTTAGAGTGCACTAATGTAGAGACACTGCCATGGTTTAAATTGTCATATGTAAGCGAGGTGTTCGTGTGGAGCTCTGTTGCTTTTTTATCCCTAGAAATCCTTACATCATTTTTTTTATCCCTGGAAAATCATGACTAAACTCCAGTAGTACATGCCACTCGAAAAATTGAAGTATACGTTAAACCTGGGACTGAATTTACAGATGTTTTTCTGGTGACCATAGGGCTTTCCTTACGTATACCTTGATCTTCTAGAGAAATATTTAAAACAATTCAGATATCAACATTCTTTCAGAAAATCCAAGGTTTTAATTTGAACAGGTTAAAAATATATATATTTTTATATATTTAGACCTAATTTGCATTGAATTCAATAGGTACACAGTATTTAAATGTTGGCTTAATTAAAGCCAGATCTTTTGAGATGGACATCTATAAGAACATACAGGTAGAGGTAGATGTTGTAATGATCTAAGGGTTTGTAATGATCTAAGTGATTTACTGGTAGCTGTCTAATTAAGAGTGGATGGAAAAAATAGATGACTTTCCTCTTGGAGGTTTTGTGACATTATCAGTTTGATTCAGGAAGTATTCAGTTCGAGATGGTGGAGATCTGGTGGTATCTCTTCATCTGTCGAGCAAGAATTTAATGTAAACTGGTTCTAATGAAATGAAAAAACTTGTTTTCTTGAATTATTTTGTAATTATAATTTGATGCAGTCTTTGTGGGTTTTGCTGCAGTGTTTGAGCAGAAAGATAAAGTCAGTAAAATATCTGTTTCATAGATGTTATTTTAAATAGCGTAACGTGATTCTCTGGTAACTTTCACACTGAAAGAGCAAGAGGAAGGAAGGCATCTGGAATTAGTCAGAAAGGGTGACAGGAAGCCTAGTAGTATAACTTTGAAGGTTTTGGGATTCTGATATTCAGAACTTACCATCCAGCAGTAAATAAAAGACTGTTCAATCTTCATGCCACAGTCAGAAGGTGACAGAGCAGTCTCAGAACAGCAGTCAAGTAAGCTATTAGGGGTGGGGAGTTTTGGGTTCTCATTATGGTTTTGCAAACTTCAGTGTAGTAGGAATTTCCCCACCTTTTTGTAGCAGCTTCTGACAAGATGACTTCTTGAGTTTCATCCTGAATATAACTACTGTGAGCAATGCCTTTAAACATGTGTTATCTGATTGCTTTGAGAAGCAAGACTGCAGAGAATAAACCTGCTGATTTGAGGTAGTAGTAGTCAGAGAAATTCAAATGGTCGCAGTGCTCACAGATCTTTTCAGATAGCTGCAGGGTCTGTCTGCATTGCACCTAGAGGAGTTGGATTCAATGATAATCTGATCGTCTGCTGACAGGGTTGTAGGATGGTGTTCTTAGCTAGTGAAGACAGACTCTTAATCCATGCGATTTGGAGTCTTGGTGAGACCTGGTGGTGCAGCTCGGTCAAATCTGGCTTATGCAGTAGAAGAACCTTGTTGGAACATGTTCTGTCTACTTGGTTGTGGTTGTGACTTGGTTGAGGTTTGAGAGGCTGCAAGTGGAGGCTTGCTTTGTTATTTCACTTCAGAACTGTAGCTTATGGTGGTTGCACGATGACTTCATTGTCTTTGTGTCTTCCTTCTGTATCTAGTAACTGCACAGGCTCTTTTTTAAGCAGCTGCCTAGAATGTTTGAAGGGTGTTCTATGGATCGTAGGAAACATGAGAAACATAGCTTACATAATTAAGCTATTTCGTTTGTATTTACATGGTGGGTCACTCTCAGCCTGTGAGGAGAAACCTGTTCCCTAAAGTATCAGTGGTTCACAAAACTGGGCTGTAAGTTGCAAGTCTAGATTGTATTTGGAGAAAATGCCATTTATTTTATGTACTGCTGCGCTTGAAATTCTGTAAATCGTAAGGTTATATTTTCTTGCATTCCTAAGATTTGTGTGCTGAATAATAACCTTTATGAGATGTTTGTATAACATTATGAAGTTGCAATGGTGATATTAATTTCTACCTTCTGTGCTGTTTGAGGCTATTCCTTAATTAATGCATTCAATCCACCATAGGAAACATAATCCCAACAGGCGTCTTGAAATGTCATCTTCATAAAATGGTAGCTCTTACAAGAATGAATGAGAAGGGGGAGCTGTTTAGGTATGGACTATTGCTTTAGTGCTTGATAAAGTTGGCCAGGGTTTAGGGATGGATTCTTCCTTATTTCACCATAGTGTTTCCTTGGCTGATGGCAAAAGTTTGGATTGTTGAAAACAAGTTTGCAGGCCTCCTTTTGATGATTAAAACAATGGGCCTTGTCACTACTACATTGCAACATCTTGCAGGTTTGTATTGAAGCCAGTAAATTAGCATTGGATTGAAAAGTACATGTTCATTAGATCAGCTTGTCTTAAGTATATTTATCACTAAAGAAACAAAAAGTTTCTATAGAATACTGGATTAAATGCCACATGGAGTGAGACATTTTTCTGTGTGGGGAAGTTGCAACAGTTTATATCTTTCCTGTTTTTTAACACCATCTCAGTTGGAAACCAGGGTTTTTCACCTATCTCTGTGCAGACATATGTTTATTCAGCATACTTTTAGAAGCTGATTCTAAGCTCTTATCCCTCTGGCTGCAAATGTGATGTGCCAAATGAATTGGGAATGAAGGGTGCAGTTATTTCCTGAAGTCTTGTAGGTAGCTCCAGTGTTTCTGCTGCTGCTGCACAAGTTTTTGTTGTGATTGCCCCTGGCAACGTAGAACCCTCTAAAAGCTATACCAGTGAAGCTGAGAGGCATTATTTCAAAGCAAGAGCACATTTGAAAACCCTTCTGTGGAAACAAAGCTACAAATGGCTATCAAGAAAGGAGGCACAGTGGAGGGCTCTGTCCCTCTGCCTAAGGTGACTCCCATGCTTGGAGGTGGCTTTCTTTCATGTAAGAGGCTTCACTTCTTCCATACCAGTTTCAGACTTGACAGTCTTGAGATTGTAATCTAAAAGATAAAACCAGTGGTAGAGCTGATGGCTCAACTTTATCATAGCCATTGTAAAGCTGCTGTGTAAAGCAGATGAGTTGTATGGATGAGGGTTAGGTGGAGTGGAAAATGGGGAGTAACAATGAAGCAGTACCTTTAAGGCAAAGGATGGAATTGAGCAGATAACCACAAAAAATGTTTGTTTCATTGGAAGACTGGCAACTGTTTAACAATCCTCCTTTACTCTGGCAATTTCAGATTTATTTTAATGTAGTTTATTGAGGATTTTGCTAATTGTTTTCATCGGTCTGTCTCAGAAGAGAGGAGCAGAATCCATCCGGGAATGGAGTTACAGAATGGATAACAGAACCAAAGTAAGAGGTGTAGCATGAAACTGATTAGATTGTTTATGATTCCATGTAGTGTATGCTTCATTCCCTTGAATTGTAGGACATGGTCTGGGAGTAGCAAGATTAGTTACTTGGAATTAGTTGGAATATTGAGGCTTCAGGTCCAGTTAATCTTTTTACCTGAAAGCCAAAACAAGTGTTGTTTAGTGACAATTTCAGTGGTAAAATCTGTGGGTGCTGGAAACTGATTTGAGAAGATCCAAATTCATAATGAGTTACAATACAGTGATGACTTCTCTGATAAGCTAAATGGCAAAAGCTCAGCATCATCCACCTGCTGTGAGTTTTTTGGACAACCAGTTACATATCATATGTAGGTATTTCAAATAAGGCAGCTTTCTAAGCTAATGGGAATACACAGAGGTGTGTGGGAAAGTTCTTAAGTTTTGTGGTTGTTTTGGAAGTAATCTCTATTAAAAGCTTAGCAAGATTGAGTATGCTGTGTCCCTTGCGCCTTATACCGAGCCCCGTTGATACATGGCTCTGAAAATGTTTCTGCAAATCTTGATTTGTGAGCTTTAAGTGCTAAATGCTTTTTTGTTGTTGCTCCCATATCAAAAAATAACCTAACAGAAGAGTGTGTGGGGAAGACAAGGTTAGTCAGAAGTGCAAAATAGTTCCAGAAATAAAATGGCTAGGACTATTATCATGGTAAAGGAGGAACAGAGGACAAAGGTGTGTTTTATACCTGGTATGGCAAATGTACATAGAGAAAGTAACTACAGTTTTTAATGTTGTGTTTTCCAAGAGTTCCCCTCTTGTATGATAATAAAAAAGCAAGTAATTCCAAGTTCTTGCTGTATGAAAAATTAATCACCAGTGGAATTCATAAAAGTTGAAATGCATTCAAAGAGGGATTGGACAAAGCGGAATTAGGTACAATAGCAGTAATAAAGCATGCTCCAAATGCAGTTTGTGGCCCTCTTAATACCTTACTGCAGAAATCCAGGTGAGTATTACTAGAGAGATGCTTCACTGGGCCATTAGGGGGTTTGGGTGTGGATTTTGGTTGGTTTGCTTTTGGGGCTTTTTGTGTGTGCTTTGAACAAAATGTGCTGAAGATGTCTAGTGGGAAGTAGAATATGAAGCTACATTGCCTTTTATTTAAACTCACTAGTTCTTTATGCCTTGGTCTCTATTGTAAGAAAATAGAAGCACATCCTTCCCTGGTCTTGCTGTTTACTTGGATCTTGAAATTCCATGTCAGAGTTGTGCTGGTGTCTTTGAGAATCAACATATTGGAAGAGTAGGAGGTATATGAAATTAATGCTACGCATTAGCTGCTCTGAATGTCATTGCACTTTTTTGTGGTTTGTGTTGTGTTATCTCTCTAACTTTCCTTCAACTGGAACGTTGTTTCAGACTCTGGTCTTGAACACAGAAGAGAGGGACTATTATTAGTTGGTAGCCACTGTGATGTGCTTCTGCAGAAGCAGAGTACTGATATCTGTTCAATATTTGCCAGTTCTTATGATCTTAATTACTATTGTGTAAAACTGAACTTGAAGTTAACTGATTGTGTTGTTAGAAATAGTGTCCACGTTTTTTAAAGCTGGAAGTAGCACAGACTTTTTATAACAGCCGGAGACTCTTTAACTTCTTCACAGTCTAAGACTCTGGTATTTCTCGATCTTTTTAGCCCTGAATAGAACTGATATTGGGAGAACTGGTGCATCTCACAAGAGGTTGGAGGGACTAGGTATGGCTTGTGATGTGTTCAGTAGTATCTTCAGAACCATAGTGTTGCTATTGCATTCTAGCACTACCGGAACTTGTGCTTTATGTATAACTGCTATAAGGGATATCAGGCTTCAAAATGAAGTTACATGGTGATACCCAAGTCTGCCATAGCCTTGGTTATAGCTAGCTTCTGCAGAGAGAAAGGTGGCCGGATCTGATGGATACCAGAATTACAGCTTTGTTTTGCCAAATTCCTGATAGTTGAGCCCTGGACTAGTAGAATGATAGGTGTCATACCTACAAGAAAAAAGGATTATCTTATCTTTTGTCAGCCCGGGTGAATAAGTGGAGTTTTAATGCTTGGGTTTGGCAGTCAAATAATGTAGACAGGTTGTTCAGCCCACTTAGAAAATACAGGATAATTCCTATCTTCAGTAGAAGATACAGATATTTGCAATTCAAGGTCGTGGCTTCTGACAGACTTGAAAAAAGTTGGAGAAGCTGCACGTTTTACTTTGCATCTATGTAGTCTGTTCAAAGTCTGGTGTTACATGGCTGAGTATAATGTCATTGTTGATGATGCTAGACAGCCTCTTATTAGAGGGTGAATGGGATTATGAATCCAGAACCAAGGCTCAGTTCCTGGTGCATTGTCATCCCTGATGGAAGAGGGGACATCTCTCTGCTCCCCTACTCTCTGTTGTGTGCTTTCTCTGTAGCTGCTGTGGTGCTTATCTGTTGTGCATCTCTGGTCATTGTTAGTTTTCTGCTGGGTTAGTGCTGTGAACTGATTTATGTAGAGGCCTGGAAGAGCACCAGAGCCAGTGTGAGGGAGGGATTGGGCCTGAGTTCTTGGAGTTAGAAAGGGAAGAGAAAGTCTTCATCAAAAGGACAAGTCAGGCGATCAGATCAGTTCAGATGCTTGTAGATCCACAGCCTGGAACATCTGCAAGACGTGAGGGCTGAGGCAGGTAGGCTAGTTAAGCATTGTTCTCTAATTCTGTGATTGCATGAGTGTGCCTAGGTTTGGTTTAGTGCCTTGAAGTACAGCTCTGCTGCTATGGCTGCATCTGCTGTGGAGCACTTTGTGAGTGCAGGAATGCTTTATGCAGATATATGCAGTGTGGGAAGGAGCACTACCTGAGGTAGCCCACATTGTGTTATCTAATATTCCTTTCCTAGTGGAATTGTTAATTGTCAGTGCTGAATATTCAAGCTGGTTTAAGGGAGTTTTGCTTTGGGTGGTTTGCTTAGCTGCAAATATTTATGATATGCTATTGAGACTGCTTACTGATAGTCACAGCTTGCTTCTACTGCTATTGAGCTGTTGAGATTTGAGGTTAATAAATATTCATAAGTAAAAGCATAAAGACAGAATGTCTTAATAACAAAGAACTTGTCTTTGAGAAAAAAAATTGATGGTTGGTACATGTAGAAACACCATTTAAACTTATTTTTAAATAGAGTTATAACCTATGGCTGTTGTCTTACTTGCTGTTTGCTTCTTGAAACTTACCTTCTTTATGTAACAAACAGGAATATTGTGTTTTGTTCATCTTGCTGGAGGAGCTTGTGGTGGATGCTGGTGCTGAACAGTGAAATGAAGCACAGGTCACTGTATTACCACAGGCTGCACTGCCTTTTGAAAGCAAGCTAATACCCTTGTAGCTGCTGTTGAGGGTTGTAGTGTGAACCCACTTGCTGACCTGGAACTGCTTTTGAGGATCCTTGCTGGGTAGTGCTGCATTACATTGTGCTCAGTGATGCCGGTAACAAAATTTACCGCTTTATTTGAAAAGGGAAATGGTGGAGCCTGCCTACAGTAACATCTTTTTAGGTCTTAAGCTTTAAATAGTCACCAGCATTCTGACTGCATAATTGATCATGGGCTTCAGCACTTACGAGCAAGGAAGGTGACTTTTCTCAGTTTAAAGACACATGAGGTTAGAGTTGCTTTCCCTTTTTTAGCTGTCTTCTGAAGGCTTGTTCTTTGATTTCATGCTGTAGGTATACTGTCATTGCATTGCAAGTGGGAGCTTGGGATGGATACCGTGTAAAGTGAAACTGTAGAGTGCTGCAGAAGATGCTTCAATGTACAGTTGGGTATCTTAGAGGCTCTGCTGACTGGAAACCTAAACATCAATAAAAGTCATCATATATGATCAATATTTGGTGTATGACTATATGGTTCTTTGTCAGGCAGGTTGCTAAATAGAAACTTGGAGTAAAAGAAAGTTCTCATTGAGGAAAGTGGCGTTCCTGAGGTTGTCTTATGATGTCTCAGTTAATGTGTAAGCAACCAGTTAATCTTCTGGCATTTTAAACACTCAGTGGGTGTTCCATTGAATATATAAGCAGAATGAAATAAGTTAGATACAAAGCTGGTGTGACTTGTCAGGAAAGAGGGCTTTTGCTTCATTGCTAAAATTGGTAGGATTGACTGGCAAAGTATTAATTTGCCACTTGCGTTTGTGCTCATGGATGCCCTCCTTTGTTTTGGTGGTATTTCCAAAAGAGCACCTGCTACCTTGAAGGTTTTACCATCTATGGTAACATCTTTAACTCAAACTCTTGCTTGAAAACTGTAGGAAAGAAAAACTGCATTGTTCAGGGTGGTGATTCAGACTGAGATGTTGAAGCAAGTTCCATTCTTCAGAGTTCCTTTTTGGATTTATTGTAGGCTGTATGCAGTGACTGCAAATCTAGGTGTTTGTTTTGATATCTTGCTGTAGAAGAGTAGTCAGTGCACCCTCTGAATCCACTGTTTCATGGACTCTATCCTAGGGAGGATTGCTTTTTCTGAACTTGTGAATATACTTTGGGTTTTTTAGCCAATTCCTTGCACCTTCTGCTTTTTCCTCTTGCCTTTTTTTCCTCCTACAGCTAAACCTCAGTAGAGGTTTAGGATTGTTTATGTGCATAGTAACATGTTAGTAGCATCAGTTAAAAAGCTAAAGCTGTCATCACATGTTTCACATTCTAGCTTTGTAAAGGCATTATGGAAAATCAAGTGCTGCAACAGGGCTAATCATTCTGCTGGATCCCAGCTCCAGTGTGCGTGAAGTTCAAACTGATATCGCATGTGCCACTACATTAGGGGCTGGTACACTTGGATGTATTTGTTCTTGGTTTTGGCCTCCTCCCTATGTACCCTGGTCAGAGGGCATTATGGCCTCTGTTTGTGTAAGTTCTTGCTTTCAGAAAAGACTCTCATGTGAAATTAATTCCTGGGACTAGATGGAGTGTGTGTACTCAGTGTTCAAGGAGCGTTTGGACAATGCTCTTGGATATATATGGTTTTAACTTTTAGGTTGCCCTTGTGGAGTCAAGAGTTGGATTTGAGCCTCATGGGTCCCTTCCAGCTCAGGAGAGTGATTCTGTTGTTCTCATTTCAGACCAGCTATTGTAGACTTCTGAACAGGTTCCTTGCAGGCTTTTGTAACACATTCACTCTTGAGATAAAGCGAAAAATAATACTAGTTAAAAACCACCTGTGAACAGTTTCTCTTTATTTGCATTAATGTTATTTGGATTTAAAGGCATTTGGCATCTATTTGTCCCTCACAGCTTCTTCGTAATACCTGTTTTCTTCTGTTGTTCATTGTGTTTTATTGATTGCAGTGTGCTCCCACAGTGAAGCTGTTTTCTTACCAAGTTCCACTAGCTTGCCTTTCTCATCCATCTTTTGAACTCAGTGCTGCTTTTGTGGCTCCATAAATCTGTTCCCTTCTTATCAATACCTTAGTTTTTACTGAGTGAAGTGTAAAAGAGTGGAGTGGAGCTGAAGAGGGCAACTCTTCCTTTCTGCCCCCCCTCACCTCCCAGTTTCTGCAGAATCAAACTTTCCAAAGACAGTTTCTATAGCAGAACCTTGGTTTATGCAGGGTATAGTTAATGTTAACTCTTTTTTCCTTGGCCACATGGATGTTTTGTAAAGGCCTTGAACAAACTGACTTTATGTATACAGTGATACTGACACAGAACTCCACGCAGCTGGAAGTTGCATAAGCAGAAATGTGATGATTTGTACAAACTTGACCTGATTGCTAAAATGGTCTTCACATCAGTGTGGCTGAGAGGTTGAGAATGGGCACTGAGAAACTGTCGGATCACCTTTGAGTGTAGGTAACTTCGCCTTCCCCCTGAAGTTGGAGTAAATTTCTGCTGTATTTTCTGTTTTTCAGGATCTGTGTGTATTGCGGTGTGCTTTACTGATATATGGTGTTTCCTCTTGTGTTCTGCTTTTTATGCTAGTGTTCTGCCCCCTTCTTTAACACCTAAAGCAGCAGGAATGTTTTCAAATGGAGTGTTGCTTTGTACTGCTCGCCTCAGTTCTTCAGCAGCACTTAGCGAAAAAATGCATTGGGTAGATTTAAGCATGAACCCAGTCACTTTTGATTTGGTTTTGGCTTTCCTAACAGATCTTCCATTCTCAGCAGTCAAAAAAGGCAGCTGGGAATTTTTGTAATATTAATGCTGACAGAAGAAACTGTTACTGGAGTAGGAGAACGTTCTTGTGATGTGTCCAGATTGCTGTCACTAAGCTGTAAGTAGGAAATGAGCGCTGTCTTGTATTCCACAATGCTGCTCCTTAGCAAGCTGCCCTGTGCACAAAATCTCCATCGTGCTGGTACTCTGGTCAATCATTAGTGTCAGCAAAGCAGATGAAGAAATGAGATTTGCCTTGAGACCTTATGTTGTGTTTACTGGGGGGGTAGGGGGGGAGTGTGGGGAGGACACCAACAAACAACCCAACAGCATACCCAAAAACTGAATACCCCCAAGCAAAAAAGCCAACTACCCCACTAGCAACATTACAAATGCAGCACACCCTCCATTGTGACTGATAAAAACCCACGTCAACAGCTTTGGATTATCAAAAAAAAAATGCTTTCATGCGAAGTTGTGGGGGCACGTTCATGTCTTGTAAATCTCTTATTTGTATTGTGACTGCCATGTGTTACATAGGTTTTCTCAGAAATACTAATTTTACCACCAGTGTTCGATAGCTTTTGAAAAAGGAGACAAAGTTATCCTGGAAGTACTTACATATGGGTCTGATAGCATTTACTGTGCTTTGTGATGGAACCCCAGTCATCTTGCAAGACTCTACCAAGTCTAGCAGTAAATGGAGATCTTTCTGTGTGAGTTGCCTGCCTCCTTTGCTGCAGGGGATTGCAAGGCTACATGTGAAATCCAGGAAGATTAGAATTGGAATGCTTACCCAGGAGATGTAGTGATTTGAAGGATTTTATGAAGTGATTAAAATAAAGTCTTTGCAAATGGTGTTGCATTGTCTTCAAAACAGTCAAGCATCCAGATGACTTAGAGGTGTTGAATACTCATAGCTTAGTAGCTGGGGGATGTGACAGATAAACTGTGATATCCTGGAAAATGAGGCTCCTGACAATCCTGTGTTGCTGACTATTACTGGGGGGCAGCTTTTTGTTCTAGTGAGAAGTGCTATAGAGGGTGGGGTAGAATAAGCATTAATGTACATGCAGAACTGCATGGAATAGTACAAAACGCGGGACAGCTGCTTCTTTCCTTGTACTGAAAGGGAAGGGGAGAAAAAAGTATATAATGACTTTGTTTTAGTGGAAGCTGCTGTGGCAGTTGGAAAAGGAAGATAGAGTTCCTGTGAATTCTGTGTGGCCAAGCCAGTGCTTTCTGACAGTTCAGTTGTTTAGCTTAAATGATGGCACTTGACCACACATGGGTTTGGTTTTGAGGTATAGAAAGAAACCGCTTTAAAGTTAGACCAGCAAACTTTATAGCTGCCTGCGAACTGGATGTTAAATAACATAGATCTGGCCTGAGTGTATGCACAATAAATATGCAGATGCATGATGTCAGATGAAGGAAGAGCAGGGGTTTTTTTGCTGAGTAGTCCATTGTGTCTAGGAGTGGCTTTTTATTTAAATTCCAAAGTACTCCCCCTCAGGATTTAATGGCAATCCAGGGGTCAAATGAGGGGAAAAGAGTTTACTGATTATTTACTGGCCACTTTCTTATACTAACTTTTGCATGTCACTTGCTGAGGAGTAAAGGAAAGCAAGACTGGTCAAACCAGAAGAGACCAAGAGTCAGTCTAGCTCACTTGTCTGGTGATGACTGGAAATAAGATGAAGAGCAAGTACAAGATGTACTTCTCCAGTGTACCTTCCTGACTACTGTTGCTCTGTGACTTCAGGAGCTCAGAGGCAGTGGTGGCAACTGGGCTTCTAACAGTGATTGTGAATCTTTTCCATGAGGTTTTTCTGATCTTCCAATGTACTTCTGGCTAATGAAAGCATCTTCAGCAGTGAGTTCTGTATCTGACTTCCCTGTAATCTTACTTTCTTATTAATTCTGAATTATTTCCTAGTCTGACTTCCTAACTTCGAAGGGCTTGTTGCTTATTCATTGCTATACCCCATGGCTAGTAAACAGATAAGCACCTGTTCATGAGCAGGGAGAGGTACACTTACAATTCCTGGTATTAAATGAATAGGAAACCTCTCCTTTTTTCATTTCTTCTCAGTTTCTATTTCCTTCTTTATTACACTTTTCCCTTTCTGGGGTCATTCACTTCCTTTTCCAGTTGGAGAGAGGAGAAAAGCTATTAGAATTCATGTTCTCTTATGTCTGCAGAGATCTGAATACCAGCAATGCAGTAGCCTGTTTTGTCAGCCTCTCTCCCAGGGAACAGCCAAGTGGAATGGATAGAAACTAATTGTGTGCTTTAAAATTCAGCTCTGCCTATTATGTATTTGGAAGGTATAAGAATGCGAGTATAAAAGCTTGAAACGTAGTTTAAAAATAACTGACCTTATCATATAGCAATTTATTCTATACCCTTAGGCTCACCTTACTAACAGGAAAAAAATGTTTCTCTGCCTTTGCCAAGCTGAGGGCTCAGATTCTAATTACTATACAGGCCAGTGTTTAAAGGGGACTTAAATGAGGAACAAAAACTGCTGGCTGGCTTAGAGGCAGCAAAATGTCCTGTGAAATTCCTGAGTAACAAATGGCAACTTTACGTTCTCACCAGCTTTTTGTTGTGCACACCTATAGCTAGTAGGTGCAGTCTTAGACATAGGTTAGTTTTTGCCTTTGTGGGGGTGGTAGGTAACCTCTGGTTTTAGGCTGCTAAGTTGCACATTCTTTGTCTGAAATTAGTTTGTGGTTTTGAGATGAAGAATTTGATAGGAAAGCTAAAAATCTGTTGTTTTTGTTGCTCTTTCCAGATATGAGAAATGAGTGTTGGACGCAGAAGATTGAAGCTGCTGGGAATTCTGATGATGGTAAACATTTTTATTTATGTGATTGTGGAAGTCTCCAAAAGTGGCGGCCAAGAGAAGAATGCAAAAGGACGTGTCATTATACCACGCAGCAAGTTCTGGAGGAAATATACTCCTCACAAAGCCTACTGGAACAGACAGCAACAGAAGCTTGAGCTGCTCTACAACCCTATTCTGACCTTGCTTTCCAATATGACTGTGGAAGAGAACTTAGTTTCTAATGCGAGCATTCTCAATTCCTGTGACCCTGACCCATGGGTAGCTTCAGAGGTTAGTGACTTTGCAAACTTGCCAGACAGATTCAAAGACTTTCTACTATATTTGAGATGTAGAAATTATTCATTATTAATGGATCAGCCAAACAAGTGCAAACATAAACCTTTTTTGCTGCTGGCTATTAAGTCGCTTACACCCCATTTTGATAGAAGGCAAGCCATTAGGGAATCCTGGGGCAAGGAAATCAAATCAGGGGATGTGACAGTCAGAAGGGTTTTCTTACTTGGACAGACACCACCAGAGGATAATTTCCCTGATCTATCAGACATGATAAGATTCGAAAGTGAAACCCACCAAGACATTCTCCTCTGGAACTACAGAGACACTTTCTTCAATTTAACTCTGAAAGAGGTGCTGTTTCTCAAGTGGGTCAGCAGCAGTTGTGCAGATGTCCAGTTTATTTTTAAGGGTGATGATGATGTTTTTGTGAATACCAATCAGATCCTGGATTACTTGAAGAGCTTAACAAAGGACAAAGCCAAAGACTTATTTATAGGCGATGTGATCAAAGATGCTGGACCTCACAGAGAAAAAAAATTGAAGTACTACATCCCAGAAAGTGTTTATGAAGGGTCGTATCCTCCATATGCAGGAGGTGGTGGGTTTCTGTACTCTGGTGATCTGGCATTAAGACTTAATAATGCATCTGACCAGGTACTCCTTTACCCTATTGATGATGTTTATACTGGAATGTGCCTTCAGAAGCTTGGGCTTGCTCCGGAAAAACACAAAGGCTTCAAAACATTTGATATTGAAGAGAAATACAGAAATAACATATGTTCCTACACAAACTTAATGTTAGTACATAGTAGAAAACCTCAAGAAATGATTAGGATTTGGACACGCTTGCAAGATCCACACTTAAGTTGTTAAAGCAATGTGCATAAGTGTCTTAAGTACAAATAACTTCCCCAGTTTGGGTCTGACTTTGTTGGTGGACCAGTGAAGCTCTGTTTTAATAGTTTAATTTTCTCTGAAAACTTTTTCCAGTACTTCTGAAGATAAGCATAATACTAGAATTTGACTTGATGGCTTGAAGATTTGGTCCTGACTTTTCCACTGTCCTGGTGGTCATTATGTTTCAATATTTGTCTTAATTTGAAAAAGGACTTAAAGGCTGTCACTAGCTGTCAGTGACTGGATAGCTGTGCTGGAAACAGGGATTGCCTACTTACTACAGTGCATCTTCCATGAACTGTGTTGGTGGAAGATAATTTTTCCTTGAGTAGTGTGATGTATGGGTGCTTGGAAACCACTGTCAGATTGAAAACTCACAAATTGGAAGGATGTAGTTTTAAGTAGGAAACACTCTTACAAGACTTCAGCTATTGGATTTTGTAGTTTATGGGTTTCAGTCTTTTTGCACCCTGGAACAGTGTTTTCTCCTTACGATATTTTGTGCAAAGCGTGCCTGCGTCTGAAGGATTTACCCTTTTATTAGATGATGCTGTTGGGAACACCCCATAAAAGAGCTGAATATATAAGGAACAGGAAGAACAGATTTTGTTTGGGGCTGGGCAATAGGTACAGTTACGTCTGCTCCAAGCTTACAGGAAGTAAAGCTGACTTGTTGCTCATGTTATTTATGTGAAAAGCTACTCTGATCAGTCCTTGCTTTCTATTTTGGCACTAAATGTGGTTGGGTAGCTCAACTTGATGCAAGTAACTGAAATTGCACATTGCTTACGAGAGCATGGTTTGGATCTCCTATAAAGCAGTAGCAAATCTAGAATTGGGCAGATCCTAAGAGTTTGGGATTTTGAAACAAACTTTGAAGTTGCATGATGTCTCATGTAGAGTTAAACGTGTTCTCAAAACTCAGAACTTCTGTATTTCCACATTTGCTTATAGGAGTTATTCTAAATAGTGGTTGCTTCCTTTGTATGTGTAGAAGTGCCTGTCTATTTATTGTTCAGATGGAAGACCAAAACATTTTCTTAAATATATTTTGTGTAACATTTTATTTGTATAGTGTTGTCACTCGGATATTTAAATAGAGCATGGTATTTTAAATCTGAGATGTGTAACATGGTAAATAAAGCTAATTGTTATTTTTGAATTTGAAAAATAAAATGGTGATTTAAATATTTCTTGGAATGCTTCATTTGAGACATAGTGTTGACTTGCAGGGCAGTTGCGCTCTACTGCGTGGCATTCAGTAACAACACATTTCAGAAGCAAAAGGCTCTTATTTGGCAAATTAATACTTGTGTAGCAGACTATCAGGAAACTGTTGTTGCAGTTGTGCATGGATTTGTTAGATGCTGTAATGGACAACTCTGGCAAAAGCAAAGGGAACATGAAGTGCCGCAGGAAAAATAGTGTGTACAGAAATAATTGCCTGTACAATAACGCTACTTGTACAATTGAAAGGAATCAAGGAATAGATTGAATGGCTGGCACTTCAGGTTTTGCTTGAAATAACTTGGCAGCCACAAGTTCTTTGGTTCTTTCACATGCTTTCTTCTTCCTTCCTTTACTTTAAAGAAGGTGATTTTTTTTTGGTCTGGGGAAAGGTGAGGTGGTCTGGTCTTCCACCCTTGTGTTCTGTAAATGTTCACAATGACGCCAACACAGATTGAAGATGGTCTGTGCTCTGGTATTGTGCTGTGAGGTTTGGCCTCTCTGCCTTTTCATTCCTCATAGGGAATTGCACCTGTATGAAAGAGCTGCAGATTTTACTGTACATGTGCTGCTTCCTGTCCTGTTCTTCCTGGCCATGCTCAGCACCCTGTTTCCTTTTAAGTATTAGTGGGGTTTTTGTAAGGAGTTTGGCCCAGGTGAAAGGAAAGTTATGCTAATGATGGGGAATGCAAGTGGAGATACAGTGTTAAGATTCTATATGGACTACAGAGAGAGCAAGAGGAGGGTACTGTGGGTGGGCAGAGACATGGTGGGGAGAGAGGCAGAGGAGAGGCAAGTGAGCACTAACGGTAGTCATGAGGACAAGGGAAGGATCAGACTCAACCAAGATCAGGTTGCAAGAACAAAGGGACAGGAAAGGAGCCCAAGAATTAAATCATATGAGTAAGAGAGGGTGGAGTGCACATGTGATGTTAACCTGTTGGTGAAGTGGGTGGGATTGGTGGAGTGGCAGCATTAATTACTTCATACCCTTCCTGTAGCCATGAGATTAAAACCAGGCCTCCTGTGTAGGGCACAGTTAAGGGAAAACAGGCTGAGTGGTACTTAGCAAGGAGAAATGCGATGAGAAAGCATCTAGCTGCCTTATGAAGTGATAGAGATGGGAGAGAAAAGACTGAGCAGGTGGCCTCAGTGGGCTAAATAAGTAAGAGGTACAGGTGAAGAAATTGGGCAGACGGGTTTTGTTTATGCTGGGTGTGGAGACACACTGGTGACTGTACTGTCCCATTGGATCTCTGTCCCACTCCCATGGAGAAAGAATTGTCTTGACTAGGAATTGGGAGTGTGTGGAGTAACAAGGAAGTGAAATAAGTAAGAACAGAGATACAGAAATAGAAAGCAACCAAAAGAAACAACATGAGGTGGGAAAGGGATTTGGTGACAAATGGGAACCGGAAGATGAAAAGTCTTTCAAAAGCAGATATAGTATTAGGCTGTTGTATCTTGCTTTGGTTGTGTTGCATTTTGTTTGTTTGCCTGGCTTGCGAAAGTAATTAAATCGTAAACCTACCTAGTTTTTTAAATACAGGCTGTGTTCCTATGAAGCAGACTTTGAGCAAACAGTGAACAAAACCTGGTAACTACTATAAAATAAACATGTGAATGACTTTTGGAATTACTTCAGTGGAAAGTGATCTGAGAAATTAATAGGGAGCTAAAAATTGATAGGGTTTTTTTTCCCCTTAAATTTAAGGGAGAGGAAAGAGTCCAGTAAGATGAAAGCATGAGAAAAATTGACTACAGTGGGAGGTGTTCAGATGAGGCAAACGAATGTGGATGCAGTCTTTTTCTCTTCCCTGAATACAGCAGGGGAAAATGGAAGTGCTGCTCTGATTAAATGACATTGCATCAGAGTAAGCCATTAGAATCCATTAGCTTGTTTGTATAAAGGCTCAGGCCTTTACTTCTAAATCCAGTTGGGAGGAGAAATTGGAGGCCTTTGGATAAGGTAAATGAGCTATAATTAATGCACAAATTACTGTGTTTATCTTCTAGAAGATGGCATTCCCTTTTTCCTAAATAAAAACATTCTGCCTGTCTACTTGGGCTGTCTGCACCTGTTCTTGGATCCCTTTCCCCCTACCCAGCTTTATTTTGTTATGTATGCTTGAGTGACATGTGCCACTTGACTGGTGATAAGAGAATTCCTGACAATCCCGTCTGCTTTTCCCTGTTGGAAGTACTGAAAGCTGAACTTCAAAAGAGCTTTCACTGGAGAATACAAGAAAAATGCAGACTAGAGTTCAGTTGAAGCTTTTACTTTAGGTATGCAATTCAACAAGGATCCCCATGCAGGTAGTTCTTAATCTGGGGCTTTGTGGTGTGGCAATGAGCAATCTAGCTCTTATCTAGTGCTGTTGTGGTGCTGATCTAGCTTACAGTAAGCGGTTTACTCCCTGGAATCTGGCTTCCTTTCCTTTCTGGCTTATTAACACCTCATATGCATAAGATTTCAACTGTAGTTGTGTTTGCCTGAAGGCACCAATCCAGATGAGTTCAAGTCTACACTGAACTATTTCCTTCTCAAAGAATGACCATGAAACCAACTTGGCAAGCAAATAGGTCAGGGAGATCTGCTTAATGGGCCCTTTTCACAGACCATAATGGGCAAGAGGTGGTCTGAAAGGAGGGGGTGTCTGTCAGCATAAGTACAAAACATCACCTAATTCTCTTCAGCCTCTTCCTGTAACTTTTTAAAGCTCTTGCCCTGTTCCTTGCTGGATGCAGATGAGATGAGTGGGAGAGAGGACTTAAGTAAAGCAAATGCAGTCCTGGCAGCTGTCATGGCCAACAAGCCCCATGCTACCCAGACATCTGCTAGTGGTTTTCTCAAGAATGGAAGCTGAATAAAGACAGGGTTGCAAAGAGCCTCTCTTGATCTTAACCTCTCAGGAACAATTTGATGTCTTGTTTTCCTGTAGCTCCACATATTACAAAGTGTATACTGGGAAACAATTACAAACTGCGTACTGAGAGACTTAAGTATGTTTTCTAAATGTCAGGGATGATTGAGGACTGAGCAGGTCAGGTTTTCTTTTGTTGTGCTCAATTAGGTCTTTGGTTGCTACTCAGTATAATATTGGCTCAGCCTGCTCAAAGCAGTGTTTAAACAAGGCTGGCTAGACTCTGCTGAGGGGTGACTGTTTGCACACCAGCCTTTTGAAAAGACAATCTGTTTTCATTCATCAGTGAAAACACTTGTACTGTGTCTAGCATCTGACTGAGCAAATTTGAGTTGGACATCGGCTGATCTTGGTGTGTCAGCCTTCACTTCAGGGTCTGTTAACGTGTAAGTCTGTGTGATGTCAATTGTTGTCTGTATTTGTGTGTTATTGCAGTAATTTAGTTTGATTTTCACTGCCCTCCAGCCTAAGGACTTCAGATCATGAGTTATGTACTAACATCTTTGCACCCTTCCCTACTTCAGGGACTGGGACACTTGGTAGCATGCAGCGGCCTTGCTCTCTGAAGAGCTGTTGAGGGAGGTCTCAAAACTCGTCCATGTTAAGTTTATAGCCCAAATTTCCTGTCCAGCTCAGCAGTAGCATGCTTGATTTGTGGCACAGTTGCAGGGGCCTGGTAAGGGTCACTCAGTTCTGACCACAGGTGTATTGGGATGTCAGCGTTGTGGTGGCTCAAAGGGCATCTGTTCAGCCCCAAAGGACAACAAAGAGATGGGATCTCTGCTTTTGGGATCTCTCCTGTTGCTGTAAAGTTACTGCTCTTTGGTCAGGTCCTTCTGTCAGTCTTACCCTGCTCTCTCTGAGAGGGAGATTTGTGTGAATGCATTCTGAATGTCCTGTTACAGATTTATCAAGATAGAAGTTTACACAATCTCAAGTTTCATAGTGAAAAAATTCCAAATCATTCCTCTAATTCCTAGGCTCCTTGATTTACCTCTGCTTGTTCAGCCAATGACCTGTGTCATTTCCAGTCCTCCTACTAAGCTCCCCATCTAAATGCATCTTCCTTCCCTTGTTATGTCTTTGTCCCCTCTGTTCTGTGTTGTCTCAGGTGTTGGTGAAGACAAAGTGCTTCTCTCTCCGGTAAACCTCAAAGTTTATAACACCTTTGGATTCACTAGAGTGGTTGGATTTTTCTCCCTCTAGCAGATGGATTTGGATGCTCTCAGACACAGTAGTTTTAAGGTACTGGATGATTTTGTGGCTTCATGTTCAGTGACGCACCTTTGAACTATGGAGGAGGGCGAGTTTGGACAGTGTTCATTGGGAAATCACCTGGGAATTGAGCTTTAAAGAAATCCTAAACATCACTGACTTGGAGCCTGATTCAAACCATTTCAGTCAGTGGAGTAAAGGGTGGGGGGAAGTGCTGAGCTGCAAATCAAACCATAAACTTCCTCATTGATTTTAGAGTTAGCTTTTGTACTGTCGCTGCCATTGTATCTTCAAACTAAACTGCTCCAGGGCAGATTTGGAGACAGTTTCTACAAGGGTTAGAAATAATCCCTAAATATATCCCCTGTTAGCTTTTAAAGCCAGCAGCTGCAGCTTGGTATTTGTTGTGGCTGTATTTTTGTGTCCCTTTCCCCTCTGCCTCCATCCCTCTGGCTGAATTTTGACCAAATTCTGCTTTTTGCTGTTTATTCTCTGTGAGGGGGTTGTACATGATTCATTCATTTGTTTCCTCGTGTGGCTGAAATGCGTCATCTGTTTTTTCTCCACTACTCCTACTGCTGCTACTGATATTCCTCCTCCAGAAAAGCCAATTATCTCAGGACTGTCTGAGTTTTGTCTTCTTTTGGGGACATCACGTGTGTGTGTGTGTGTGTGTGTGTGTGTGTGTGATGCTGGCAGACCATCAGGAATGCATGTGTGATGAGCATTTGATAGCGCCCTGTAAAAACTGTGATTTCCTTTTAAGAACACAGACCTTTAATTTACTTGCTAAATTGGAGCTGTAACTGCAGGAAACAGCATCATCCTTCAAGTCAGTTCTTTTCTGTGTTCTTACCTGTAAGATCACTCGGGTTCTTAATGGTTTTGCTGCATTTTGTGCTCTTGTTCTCCTGGTATTCTGCAACATTATATTGCTTGTTGTGATAGAGCTGGGAACAGTTGTGTGACTTACGTTTGGTCTATAGAACTACTCAGCCAAGACAGGAGGCTAGCATTGGTTGTCTCTACAGAAATCAAACCTGAAAGCTCACCTTGTGAGCAGGGGCAAGATTAAACATAAGCAGTTATAGCCCAAATTTTTACTGAGATTCAAAGTATTCTTCAGTAACATTATTGAAGAAAATAGAAGCATGTTTTTGTACCTGGAGAGCCCTTGTGTTTCCCAAAATCTCCATCACATTTCTGATTGTCCCATGTTCAAGTATTTACAAATGATTTAAAAAAACAAGGAGAGGGGCAAAAGTCCTCAAAAGCTTTCGGGTAAGGAACAGCCATGGTAGGGAATTACAGGCTAAGCTGAAGGAACAAATGTCCTCTCACTAACACAGATGCCACGTTACTCACAGATGTAAAACCAAAGGAACTTGCCTGTTTTCCCTTCCCTTCAATCTTTCTGGTGTGTGAGGAAACAGACTTCTGCTTTAGACATCGGTTTGGCAGCTGCCCAAAAGACCTGAGAGGGAGAATTTCATCATCTTGTTAGTTGTTGACTGCTTTGCTTATGCAAAAATAAATGCCAGAGAGGCCAGTGAATTGTTCTGGTTTTCTTAAATCTGTCCTGCATGGTTTTGATATAACCCCAGGTGCTCAGGAAGAATATTAATGATGTTTGGGTGAAGGTAATCGTGATCACTATCAAGACAGTTGAAACATAAGCCATGCTTTACGATAGTAGAAATTGGATGGGCTTCAAGAGAGACAAGCTGCATAACCCAGCTCTGTGTGTGCCCTTCAGATTTCAGAGAGGTTCCTCATTGGAATGAGTCTGAGAATTCTTGTTATTAGAGCTCTCATCCATTCTCTGTATAGATCTAACCTGGATTGGTCTAATTTAGGTTTGAGAAAGAGCTGTATTCAGCCAAACCAAGGCTTAGATGGGTCCTTCAGACCCCTCAATGGAGGCACAAAATGCTTCTGGTAGCTTAGGAGAGCCTTTAATCACAATTAGAAGTTGCTTCTAGACCATGGTGGTTAGTGACAAGCAACAAAAATACCTAAATAACCTCCTGGAATTTGTCTTTAATTAAACTGCATGCTCTGGCAAAGCTCCCTGCAACAGAATTATGTGCTCTATGGAAATTCAGTACCTGGCACTCCAAGAACGAGAAAATCATCAGCTGGCTGTCTCCACTGTGAGTGGACACAAGTACTCACTCCACTTCCTTATCAAAGCCAGTAATCCATGCCTGAAAGCTGAAAGGGTTGACTTTTGCAGTAAGGACTTCTGAGCAGGACAGGATGGTGTGAGACCTGTAGCAGCCTTGTGAGAACTAGTATGTATATATGATACACGATCATTGTTCTGCATCATCTACGTAGTAAAAGCCTGCAGTGCTACTGAAGCACTCTGGGCATGGAGGAAAACATGCATTGAGGGGCCTGTTATCTACTCAGAATCCATGGCACATGGATTTAGCATGAAGGGTGTCTTTACTACTGTTTTGGAATGGACCATCCTCAGTGGGTGTTGGTACAGCAGTGGGTGGTATAACTTAAACCTGATCCCATTGTGATCTTCTAGTAACAAAGTATAACAGAAACCAATGGAAGTTTTATAGGTGGTGGGTTATTGGTTACATGATGGAACAGAGCTTTTTTTCTTGATGAACTGTACCTTCATGTGATCTATGGCAGCAGTTCTTATTCAAGGCTGGTTATGCATTTATTTCCCTCTAGCCTCCTAATTTTGAACTCCTGTCCCTTCCTCCTCGCAGGAAAGCAAGATAAACCATTTTAGCTGCAAGTGAAAGAATATTAAGTGTGAAAAAATTGGCTTCAGAGCTGCCGGGAAGTGAATGCCTCAGTAGGGGCCTTGTGGAGGCGTTGTCTATGGGGATCTAATTGGAGCATCTCAAAGGTTTTAAAAACATTCATGTTTGATCTAACTTTGGAACTGATTTCCTACTATTTCCTATGCCAAGGTTGCATTTACATGTGCCAAAATTTGTCATATTCCCCAGCTCCCTTGTGTATTGCCTGAGCCATACTGTGTGATGTAGTTGCAGCTGCCTGCTAGAAAGTTTCCCGGCTCAAAGAGAAGTGAAATACATGCCTGTGTCTTGGGAGGAGGAACTGGCATGGGCCCAGCAGAGTAATTCTTGGATGATGCCTGGGTCTCTATCCCACTTTCCAGGCTGCTCCAGCACACATGAGGGTCCTCTCACAAATGCAGATGCTTTTTTCCTACTCTGAGCATATTTTAAAGCAGGAGAGAACATGGACCTCCTGGTTCTGCTCTCAGTTGGGCCATTAACTGTGTAAGAACCTTTCCCCTGGTTCATTTTCCTTGTTGTCAGGTGGTCCGTTTTGGATTTTCCCTGTTTCAGGATGTTTGTTGTATGAACCTGGTGTTTAATGCCAGAGAGATCTGAATCATTAACTCAGGGTGATTAATACTGACCTAATTACACAGATGAGCTCTGCACTGAAATTTTTAATGGTACTTAATAATTAGAAGAGTTCTTCATTCCCCACCTCTATGATTCAGTCCTTTGGCTTTCGTGCCTCCAAAAAGCAAGGGCACTTGATGAAGTTAATTCCCTGTTTATTTTGGGTTGGGTAACTCTCCAGGTCCCAGTGGTTCCTGCCTGGAGAACCATAGGAACTTGCTGTAGTTGAACCTTTAAGCAGAGAAAGCTGTGATTGAATTCAACAACACTAATGTCCTTCATCTAACCCAGGAGAGGACATCAATGAAATTTTGATCTCTGTAGGAGACTGCAGATGTCAAACAGGAATAGGAAGACCCAATGGCAACAGCTTTGCCTGTGACTGTTGTGCACAAGTGCAGTTTTCTGTTCAGGAAATCCTTAAGTCATGTTCACTAAATGGGAAGTATGTTAAAGATACATCCTATATATAAAATCCTATTTACATCCATTCCCAAACTCTGTGTCTAGAGAGAAATTGTAGAACCATAGAATGGTTTGGGTTCGAAGGGACAATAAAAAACATTTAGTTCCAGCCCCCTGCCATGGGCAGGGACACCTTCCACTAGACCAGGTTGCTCCAAGCCCCATCCAGCCTGGCTTGAATACTGCCAGGGATGGGGCAGCCACAGCTGCTTCAACCTGTTCCAATGTCTCACCAGCCTCACAGTAAACAATTTCTTCCTAATGTCTAATCTCAATCTCCCCTCTGTCAGTTTAAAGCCTTTCCCCCTTGTCTTGTGAAAAGTCCCTCTCCAGATTTTTTGTTGACCCCTTTATGTACTGGGAGACTGTTATAAGGTCTCCTGGAAGCCTTCTCTTCTCTGAACAAACCCAGCTCTTGGCTTGTCTCCATAGGAAAGGTGCTCCAGCCCTTGGAGCATCCTTGTGGAGGCTCCTACATAACCTGGTAGAGTTACCCTTTACCTTCTTAACTGATGGGTGTGCAGGGTAGTGTCCTAAAGCATTGCAGTAAATGGGAGAAGCTCAAATGATAAAGGCCTCACCTCTCCCGGTTTCACCAGGCTGGGGCCAAAAGCATTAGAGGCCAGCATGGTTTCAGACCTGCATCATGCCTGCAATAAAGCAGTTGCACACTCCAACCAGCAATCCAGCTGGGCAGGAACAGTGCTGTGCCCAGCCTCGTGTAGATCAGCTGAAGCAGTAAATGATGGACTTGACCCACGGCACTCCTGCGGGCTGAGGCTTGCTGAAATGACTTCCTGTGCTCCTCTGCAGAGGAGAGAGGGAAGGAGGATCTATAGACCAAGATAAAAAGCTCAGAGTTGGTAGTGTTTGTTGTAAAGGGAGAGCCTGCATTGCTGAGGGCAGGCAGGGTCATCGGAGCCGGAAGGATTTTGTGGTGATCTGCACATTGGGAGCTGCAGGCAGGAACCATGGCCCTCTGCTGCTTTCCAGGGAAACACTGATGGAAAAGCTGGTGGAAAACTGATGCACAGAAGTAGCTGAGTGACTGTTTCCCCTGGGTCTCTACCTCTTCCATGACTTCAAGTGAAGCACAGTGGTTTTGGAACCACTGTAGATAGCTTATTTTTACACACAGTCTCCTCATTCTTCACATGTCTCGAGGGGCTTAAAAAGCCATTGGAATATGCCTGTGGCTGGAGTTCTATGAGGGTGAGCAGATAAACATGGTGCTTTAGGGCTGATGTTACTGTGAGATCTGTGAAATGAAAAGGGCCCAAATTGTGCAAAAGAATGTTGCAACAGGCATTTCCTTTAGTCCCTTGGCGTTTGCTTAAATACATGAGTCCTGCTTTAACGTTGTATTAAACATCCCTCCCACATACTTCTCTTTAAATTTCCACTGTGTTTCTTCCTTTTATTTCTGGTCTGTTCTGAATATCCTGGTGTCTGGAATTTGTCTTTTAGAAGGATACATAACATGGCGTGATGCCAACCTCCACTCCAGGGAATTTTTGTTCATGTTAAGATTTGAAGAGCTTCATAAACACGTGCTTAGATGAAAAAGAGTCTGGTATTTAAGAAACAGGATAAAGAGCTCGGTGCTTTCACCAGCTGTGTCATATCCTCCTGGGGTGACATTCTTGGGGGGGATGGGGGGAAGGATAACTTCTGAATCGTCTCCAGGATGCTTCCACACTGACTCATGGGCAGAGCATAAAGAGAGCATCTGAGATGTGCTGTATAAATATGGGTAAAAATTCAGTGAAGAGCTTTTGTTCCTGATCTCTTGGGCACGCTCTGGCTTTGCTGGAAGAGTGAAGAGTAAAGGTCTGCGACACGTTTTTGAGAAGAGGCATATGGTCTATGGCATAAATTAAACTTATTATTTGGTGTCTCCTTCTACTCAATGTCTTTGAACTTAGGCAGGTAAAACATAGGACAGTCTCTTACAGGAATCAAGATGATTCATGTGTATTTGTGCTGCACTGAAGGTGAGCGGTGGGATGGGACAGCATCTTTATGAGATAAAGTTTCTGAAGGTGGTGAAGGACATGGGCAGCTGGGGAGGAGTTCAGAAGGGCTGCTGGAAACCAAGCAAAATGAAAGGTAGACGTGAAGGAAAATAGGTGGAAGATGACACAATGGGGATAGAAGGTGCTGCTCTGGAACAGCATCTTGGGGTTGCTATAGGTAGCGGTGGGAAGTGGTCAAAGCCAGTTGTACAAAAAACATGCCAAGGAAAGGGACAGAGTACGTCTTTATGGCACTCTAAATCCATGGTCCATCTGTATCTTCATTAATGTACATGGGTTGGGGTTGCTCACCTGAAAAGATCAGAGGAGTACTGCAAAAGGAGGACAGCAGAAGGAGACAAGGATCCATACTGATGAGCTTTGGTATAACTGAGATATGAGGTTTGGATTTTGAAAGAAATGTCTGAAAAGAGGCATGACAGAGGGCCTGGAAAAGCAAGAAATGGGGGTCTTCAAAGGGAGCCAGAGCCAGAAACACAGCAGAAACTGGTGGGGTTTGTAAATTCAGCAGGCAGTAGATCTGGAGCTTCCTGCCTGAGGCTTTTTGAGTGCTAAACATATACAGGAGCTCAAGGGGAAACTGGGCAAGTACTCAAAAAAGGGAGTCCCCATGAGGAGTGTGGTGTTTGTGTGGCCAGTGTCACTGACCAGAAATCACATCCATCTCAAAAGACACCTGAGTTGAAAGCAGTTGAAGGCAGGACAGCACTTCAGGGCAAATACCTTTCATGGTCATCTTATTCTTACTCTTCCCTGATCATTTGCTCATGACTGCTGTTGGAAGTGAAGGCAGGGCTGGAGGCACCATTGTCCTGACATGGTGCTGAAGCCGACGTTCACATTCCATAGCGTTGGCAGGAGCCAGCCAAAACCCCCTTTCTCATAATATTCAAAACTCCTCGCAATTACGAGCAGTATAACGTGCAAGAACACCAACTCTGTAATAGCTGCACAGCTGGCAATTGTTTTCCTCATTCTCACAACAAGCCATTGCATGTAGGCAGTGCTCATTTACTCCGTTGTCTTCATTTTCATGTAGATCCCCAGAACCACAGCCCCAAAGCTCAGGCTTTTGAAGCAAGAATAACTGGCTCAGCAGACAACTTGCCAGCTTCCTGAGTGAGAGTAAATGAGCAGAGAAAGCTGGTGTTACACAGTGGTGGCTGTGCTCATTGCTCACATGTCTACTATTAACTTCATACTTGAGGTTTACATCAGGAATGCTCTGGTTCTTGCTTCTTCCTTCTGCAGGAGACTGTAGCCTGGGAGAAAACAGTAAATGCCACTTCTCAGCTGGTTTTGGTGGCTGTGTAAGCGCCTGGGGAGGAAAGGCCACTTAGAAACTGGTAGGTGTTTTGCCCTGGTGTCTGGAGAGAGGGGATGGGATGGGATGGGATGGGCAAGCTGCCCTGCCCTACAGCAATGCTTCTCCCTTCCCACACAGGCTTCTGCTGCTCCATCCATCTGTGTCCGCAGCCATGGACCGCTGGAGCACCCACTGTTGTTCTGGATGGAGATGGCTTGGCTCAGGAGGATGCTGCAGCCCCAGCTTGCACTCGCTTTGTGTCATGGATGAGTTTTCACTGGGATGAGTGCCTGCTCTCTGAGGACGGTTAAGCTGGATTTCTCCATGGCTGTATGATGCAAGCTCAGCTGAGATGAGCCCAGCAGGCGGGAGCTGGGGCTGAGCCATCAGCCGGAGCTTGAAGAAGCCAACAAGGAGGGACCTGGCAGAGAAACCAGCCCGAGAGAGCGAGGGAGGGCTGGGAGTGAAGATGTTTGTGTGATATAAAGCGTATCTCAGCTGCCAGAGGGATTTGCAGAGTGGCTGGAGGAACATATTTAAGGCTGTTTGAGGTAACTCGACAGCTCCGTGCTGAGCTTTCTTGCAGACACTGGAGCGTTCACATGCAGGTTGTCTTCTGAACCAGCGCTGCCCTGACTGAGCACTTGCATGGGGAGGACTTTGTCCCTGGATGCTGGGGTGGTGGCAGCTCCCTGCGCTGGAGGGTGCTGCTGGGGCAGGAGCAGCCACTGTGTGCTCAAGGCCAGGGAGCTGTGGGCAGAGCAAAGTCTCTGCTGGGCTTCAAGTCTCAGCGCATTTGAATGGTTCAATAAGTGCTTGTCCCTAAGCCCTCCAGCGGAAGGTGTTGCCGTGTCAGTGAAGTTTAGATTTGGGGCTGCAACTCTTTTTATAGATATAAAATTTCCTATGTTATGATTTTACTCTATTAGGGCAAAATTCTGCATAAAAAAAAAAATCCTATTTACAGGCACGAGGCAGCTGCTTTTCATTAGGATCATTTGCCATAAGTCAAAAATACTGTGTCTGAAGAATGTGGTCCATTCTCTCAGTCCCTCTGCTCCATGGTGAGCTCGCTGCTGAGGTGAGGGTGGCAACCTGGTTTTCAATCATGTTGGGGCTGTGCACTTCAAAACCTTGAAGTTGTACAAGCTCCACAACACCCAGTTGAGCACAAATGCCCCAGGTGGGGCGATTTTTGATGGTGCTGGTGGCTGATAGACAGCAGCCATGTAAAGATGCAAACTATTTGTTAAAATACGTACGCCTTATCAGATGAATTGAGTCCTGCAGAGTTCTCTCTTGCACAACATCCTCCCCAGCCCAGTGTGCATGGCTGATAGGAGCATCCTCCTGTGCAGCAGCCCAGGCACTTGCAGCCCAATTGCTTTGGACAAAGATCCAGAGAAGTGGTGCTCAAGCTGCCGTTTCACAAATACCCTTTTGAAGCATACCTTTTACTGACATTTTAACCTTCAAAGCTGTGAAGGGCTGCTGCAGTGTTTGCTGGGTCTATCTTTTTTAACCATCCATCATCCTGGTGGGGTGTTGCTCTTTGGTTTGGGAGCTGCTGTGGCTGCTGGCAGTCATTCAGCCAGTGCAAGCTGTTGTTCAGCTGGGTTTTTGCTCCTGAGCTCCTTCACAGCCCAGCCAGCCAGGAGAGCAAGGAAGCACACAGCAGACACGGGCCAGCTCTTTGGCGTGGCTGCCATTGCTAACATCTGGATTCCTTCATGTGAAGTCATTAGCACAAGTAAAAGAGAGTTCAGGCGGAAGGGAGGGGAAATTCCCCTTCGACAGCTCTTCCAGTCTGTTGTTTGAGGACATTTGCATTACTGGCTTAGTCATTTGAACATCCCACTGGAGGAACTGGATGCGATTCTGATGTTCTCTCAAAGAGCTGATGTTCAGAGTGGCGGCTGCTGCCAGCACAGGCCCAGTCATTACCCCTGTGAGCACATACAAAGCATGTGGGATTTCAACCTTTTGGGCTGAGCTCATGTCTGCCTTGAAATCAGGCAGGGTTTTGCCACTGGCCTTGTTGACCCCCCTCTGTGCACACAGCAGGTTGTTTCTGAGCAGCCCATTCCCCAAGGGGTTTCCACCAAAGTATCTGTCTTCTGGTTGAAGCAGGCAGCATCGTGGCCTGTACCTGGATGATTTCCAAGGACACAATACTTGGGAGCTGTTTTCTCCCTGCATAGAGCAGTAAGGAGGATCCATCTCTTTTATTGCCTTTGATGCTGTGGTCCCTCAGGGGCTCCGTTGCATGGATGTGCAGAGCAGTGTTTCCTGCAGCCTTCCAGAGCTGGGCTTTGTCCTCATTTTCATAGTTTGTTTGTTGGGTTTTCAACATTCCACTTCTTTCCCATGTGAAAGCCTTTGGCAAGCGCAGGAAGTGATAGCTCTGTCCCAGGAATAACCTTGTTCTGCAGAATCACCTGCAGTTAGAGCCATTGAAGGCAAGAGTGGTGATATGTTCCAAATCTGAACTTATGCACTGTTTCTTAAGCTGCTTCCTGACTGCAAAGTGCTGGTTTCTTTGCTAGCATCCTGGGGGGTTTTCATGCCAGTGATCCATTTTGCCTTCCTCCAGCACCTTCCAATGCCCAGTGAAGCCAAAGGCAGCAGCAGGTTGGAAATGTGACTCTGGATGGGGAAAGGTTTCAAGATGGCTGTGCTGCCATACTCATGGAGTAGCTGCTAACTGTGATGGGGACAAAAGAGACAGGAAGACAGAGGTTATCAGCAGTTAAAGCACATTTGAATGTATCTGAAGTAGGCAAGCACCATGCATTGACCTGCTGCTCTGCCTTTGAAGCCCTTTGGCCATGCATGTGGCCATGCCTGTATGTGGAGCAATGAGCATCCCCTGCAGAGCCCACCACTAGCCTCTGGTCATGGTTTCAGCAGTGACCCATCCCTACCTATCACTGTAAGCATCAGATGCAAGTGCAAATGCAACAGGCTATGCTGAAGATAGGGTGTGTGTGAACCCAGAGTAGATGGGGAGCCTGTGCAACCAGGGCTGTACAGATCTATCCAGGGCTTTGGGAAAATCTCTCCTCTATGACCCCATCTTCACAGGGTGTTTTGCTACAACACCAAGCAGGATTGCCAGCTCTAGGTATAGCTGGGGTGGGTCAATCTGTTTGCAAACCAGCACATCACCCTGGTCATACAGGCCTGAAATGGGGATAATGCAAAGACCATCACTCTACTCTGAGCCTTGTGTTGGGGTCAGGACAGGGCTCATGCAACCCCTTGGCACCCCATTCCCAAGCAGTCCGGGAGTAAATCTGGTGACAGATTTTTTTATAGTGGCCTCTATTGTTTCTTTTTCCCCACTTTTTTCAGGTCTTTCAGCTTTTTCTTTTTTTTTCCTTGATGAAGAGGTCAGGAATCTTTTTCCTCACCCAGCTTTGCAACAACGAACCAACATGAAGTGGCATGAGGCTGCCACAAGCCCAAGTGCTGCTGCAAGAGAGCAGTGGGCAAGGAGACAAGATGGGGGAAGAGAGGATCTGGCCACCAAAAAAATGTTGTTTCTGAGCACATGGATGTAGTTACAGTCATCCTGAGAGCGTGGGACAGGAGCTAGTGCGTCAGCTTGCTATGCACCACTGTGCTGGCATCACACCATCACCTTTCTGAGGCCAGGCCAGGCTGTTCTGGGGCAGAAGGGAGCCAGACTGGGGAACTCCTCAAAGCACTGGGCTTTCCCCATGTTGGTGACAGCAATGCAGAGACACGAGGCTGCACTTTCCCCTCCCTGACAGACTGATGTGGTAGGAGCCAGCATAGTGCGAGCTGGGTGGAGAACACTCATTTTTGTTACTGGCTGTTGAAATGTGGTTGCAGCAGAGGAAATGAGCCCCACTTTGGCTGTTGCCAGCATCTGCTTTTGCGCTGCTGCTGGTTCTTGAGGCTAAACGGCTGCAGACAGGCAAGCACAAGAGAGGATGGACCCATCCGAGCGGAGCAGCTGCCCAGGGAGGATGGTGGCCCTTAGGGATGGGGATTTGGATGGAAAGCTCCTCCAGCTCCATTGCCATCCCAGAAAACACTGGACAGATCCCTTCTGCTGCTTAGGGCGGCTGAAAACAACAATTACAGCAGAATAACAGCCACTGCTGCCTCCCCGGGGCTCATTGCTCCCAGGCGGTTCAATTAGCCCTCACTTGCATAAAGCAGGAAGAATAACACCGCTGCTAACCCAGCTGTATCGTTTCTATTTTGATTTCTTCCCCGCAAAGCATCACACAGGATGGTGGCAAGAGGAAGGGCTGCAGGCACTCATCCTAACAGCAGCAGCCCCCCTGTCCAGGTCTCCATGGGTTTGGAGGTGATTTTTCACCATGGCTGCTGGGAAACACAGCTCCGTGGTGGTTTTTTGTGCCCAGCCAGTATGCAAATAAAGATATGAGTCATGATCCCACAGTCTATAAAATGGCTTTGGTCTCCCTGTTTCGGACAGTCGTTATTGATTATTTTTAGCTGTAGAAGGGGGCAGGGAGGAACGAGCTGGGGCAGGGCTCCCTGCTGCTATTCCAGGGGATTTGTTAGGTTTGCAGCTGACTGTTGAGAGATTAATAGACAAACCCCAACCAGTTCAGTATTGTGTGCTCTTTATTTTTAATATAAATCAGTTCTGCAGTGGTTTGCAGGACACAAAGCTGCCTGCAGCCTGGGTTTCCTCACACCAGAATGAACGGCCTGGTGGGGGGCATGTGGGTCAGTGGCCAGGGCATCATTGCTGTGGAGTTTTGTTCTGCCTTTTCTTTCTCCTGCTGCTCGGGATGCACAGAGGTGGGGTCTGTTCTGGGAATGGGATGCACATGCCCATGTCCAGCTGGATGTGAGCCCTTAAAAGTCCTCCAGAACTGGTCCTCCCAAGGCAGCCCTGGCTTGGGAACCTCCTGGGGTCAAAGAGACAGCCACCAGCCCTCTTGCTCTGCACCATCCCCATGGCAGAAGGGCAATGTCTGCCCTGCTAGGAGAGACTGGGGGACAAAAATCCCACTGGGCTGGGTGCAGGGAAGATGCTCTGATCCTGCCAGATGTTGCTTCTGGCATCTGTCTTGTCCGAGTCCCGAGTCTCCACAGTCACTGAGCAGAAAGTGCTCTTGCTGGGGAGATGCTGAGACATTGCTGTAGACACATAGGCTCAGTTAACCTGCTTTCCCAATGGAAAGCTGGCCTTGGGAGCTATTAGCAGGAAAATAACTCTTTTGATTTTAGAGAATAGTTCATCAGAGTGATGCTGAATTAAATGTATGAAAAAAACTTAAGGCTGAGTGCGATGAAACAGCGGCTCACACACTGTATGAACAGGGTGCATGAGCTTCTCAATGTGGAGAATATCTTGTTGAAAACCATTTCTGCAGTTATTTATTTCCATCACCTGTTAAAATGTGTTCTACCATGTGTTCTGGAGAACAGCTCCTTTGCTATCATAGAATCACAGAATGGTTTGGGTTGGAAGGGACCTTAAAGCTCATCCAGCTCCAACCCCCTGCCATGGGCAGGGACCCTTTCCACTAGACCAGGTTGCTCCAAGCCCTGTCCAGCCTGGCCTTGAGCACTGGCAGGGATGGGGCAGCCACAGCTTCTCTGGGCAACCTGTGCCAGGGCATCACCCTCCTTATAGTGAAGCCCAGAGAAAGATCACTTTAGCCCTCCATGCTACACATCTTCATACACACATCTTGCGTGTGATTTATGCTGTTAGTCTGTAAAAATCCCATGAAATGTGAAGTCTGAACTGTACATAGTTTTATCAATAGTTATTACAGTTCACCATCAACCTGGGTAAAACACTCTCCATGATAAACTGGACTGTGTTGGCATCATTCATTTGAAACATCCCCAAGCACAGTCCAGAGGATTAACAGCCAAATCAATGAAAAGCAGTCTGTGATCGAGGAAAGTCAACTCTGTATGTAAGGAAAACATCAGGTCCTGAGAAATCCCTTACCTTTAATACATCTAAATGTGTAATTGAATTCTTGTCCCCAACAGACCTAAAATCAATCTGGCTAACAAGTGACACAAAGAAATAGGAATTAAACTGATGCTTATCTCCAGCAACTAAATACAGGGGTCTCATTCTACATAACGTATATAGAGAGCAGCCCCTGCAAGCACAGCACTGCCGGCTCACTCGAAGTGATGGAGCCATTAAAATGGGCACCCAGGATGCATCCCCCAGTATTTAGCTGGATGCCTGGCTGAGCTCTAAAGGATAGAACAGGTCTGTAAACCTGGTAGAAATAGAGCTTATCAGTGATGTCGCCAATATTCTCAACTTTGATTGTTGGGTTTTAAAATGTCCCTTTGTTTTGGACCTTAGTTATTTCAGACCTTAGTTATTTCTAGTTAGCAAGGTGATAAGTGAAATCCTAATTTCTTGCCTCCCTTTAGCTCTTCCCATTTGCTCTGGTGCATAACAGAACTACAGAATCATAGAATGGTTTGAATTGGGAAGGACCTTAAGATCATCCAGTTCCAAACCCCTGCACAGGCAAGGACACCTTCCACTAGACCAGGTTGCTCCAAGCCCTGTCCAACCTGGCCTTGAACACTGCCAGGGATGGGGCAGCCTCAGCTTCCTTGGGTGACAACTTTGATTAGGAAAAGAGAATAAAACCAACTATTGCCCAGTATGATTTTCACTCTCTTTCCATGCAGCAATGCAATCACTAGGGGGAGGCAGAGGGTAAATTTATCTATCCTAAGCTCTCAGCCTATTTATGTTGCCTTATAAATGACAGCAGAACAGTTGCAAGTAGGAGCTCCTCATACTTTGTGCTGCCTGGGGGAATAATTAGAGCACTTGCTGAAATCAGCTTGATTTTGGTGCCTGTCTCTTTGATGGACTTGCCCGCATCAGTGGTCCCCAAGGTGGCTGTGTGCCCTGCCGTGGCAATGGGCAGCCAAAGTGTCTCAGCAGCTTCAGAGCTGCCTGGCTGCTGAGAATTGTGTTGGGTCCATTGGCTCATCCTGGGAGAGACTCACCCTCATCTTGAGAAACTGGAAGCACAGGAGCTGGTAGAAAAGCCAAAACCACAATTTTTGGCCTCAATGTGCAGAGTTTGTGCAACTTGGTGTGGGCCATTGTGAACATGCCAAGCCGCTTGCCTCCAACAAACACTCTTGGGCCAGGCATCCCCAAAATAAATGAGGAAATCAGCAACTGCTGAGCACAAGGGTTTAGTCAGAAGGACCTAACATCCTAATGGACAATTTGTGTTTTTATGGAAATACCCACAGTAAAACAAACAAAAGAAATAGCTGCTGAACTGTTGTGTTCCAGTGGGATGGGGAGGAGAATCGGAAAAAAATGTAGAAATTCATGGGTTGGGACACGAACAGTTTAATAATTGATATAAAAGCAAAATATAATAATAATACATTAACAATAATAATTATGAAATGGAGAGAGAGAGAGAAAGGAAGAAATCCACCTCCCCAAAAAACCACAAGTGACGCACAATACTATTGCTTAACACCAACTGATCAATACCCAGCCTGACCTGAGCGGCAATCTGTCCCTTCCCTCTAACTCCCCCCAGTTTATACACCGGGCATGATGCCTGTGGTATGGAATACCCCTTTGGCAAGTTTGGGCCAGGTGTCCTGTCTCTGCTTCCTTCCAGCTTCTTGTGCCCCTTCTCAGTGACAGAGCATGAGACTGAAAAGTCCTTGATCAGGGTAAGTGCTACTGAGCAACAACTAAAACATCAGTGTGTTGTCAGCATTATTGTCATACTAAAGCCAAACGCAGCACTGCACCAGCATCAGGACACAAGCAAACAAACAACCTTCACCCCCAAACTAAAATTCCTCAATTAAATGCTTACATATCAGCAGAAAACTTGCCTTTACCATTTATCTCACCACATCCGCTCTGCCATCTGCTAAGCTAAAATGAAGCAAACACTCCTGTTCTTGTGAGCCAGATGATACCTCAGGGATCTCCCTGCTTCACAGCAGGGCATCCAGGATGCTTATCAGAAGGAGGAGCTGGGGAAATACAGGTTTGTCAGCCTCACCTCAGTGCCAGGGAAGGTTATGGAGCAGATCACCTCCAGTGCCATCACATGGCATGTACAGGACAATCAGGCTGTAGTGAGAATGGAGTGAGGTGTGGGTTGGTCTCTTCTCCTAAGTAATAAACAACGGAATGAGAGAAAACTGCCTCAAGCTGTGCTAAAGGAAGCTTAGACTGGGTATTAGGAACAGTTTCTTCCCCAAGAGGGTTGTCAAGCACTGGAACAGGCTGCCCAGGGAACTGGTTGAGTCACCATCCCTGGAGATGTAGAGATGCAGTGACATGGTTTAGTGGTGGGCTTGTCAATGTTAGGTTAACAGTTGGACTTGGTGATATGATTCTATCTATCATTCTATATATCTTAAGAGTCTTTTACAACCTAAATGATTCTGTGAACCTATGGTAAGCATGGAGCAGGGTTTGCAGGTCTGTCCATGCCTGTTTCACCGTGAGAGGGAATCTGGGGTCTCTTTGGATGTGTAGCTACAGACAGTTGGCCGTGAAAGGAGGTTTATGCNGGTTACTGAGTTGGCTGAGGTAAAACCTATGGTAAGCATGGAGCAGGGTTTGCAGGTCTGTCCATGCCTGTTTCACAGTGAGAGGGAATCTGGGGTCTCTTTGGATGTGTAGCTACAGACAGTTGGCCGTGAAAGGAGGTTTATGCTGCTCTAAGAATTACAGCTTCTCACTGGTCTTTTGGCCAGTGAGACCACAGATGGAATGTGTGGAAAAACTTAAAACCAGGGAGGTGGGATGCAGTGGCTTGCACCAGCACTGCTGCAAACTCTGGGCAGAGGGGATGGTCTGACACACTGCTTGTTTCAACCCACAAAACAATGGGTGTATTTGTCCCAGCACATCCATCATCCTGTCAAGCTGTGATGACTTAGAAGAAAAAAAGGATTTTGGTTTTTATTTTGCTAAATGGTGATTGACATTCTAAAAGGAATATTGTCAAAGACGCATGTCAACCTGCCTAATTGCCTTATCTGCACGGCCCCTAATGACAAGTTAGACAATTACAGCTGAAAGAATTTTAAGCACCTAATAATTTATACTTCATCACCTGGGCTATTTGCTTTCCACACTTCACTAAGTATAGACTAGGGGAGGAGCTGCTTGTGTTTCAGGGCAATTTCACCTGTTCCACTCAGTCCTGCATCAGGATGGTGCAGCCTTAGGGGAAATCTCAGCCTTCAGCAGAAGCTGGTTAAAATGTTTTGATGAAAACATTAACTTTTTCATTGGGGTTGGGTTTTTCCCTCCAGTAACTGAATTTTTTTGTTAAGAGAACAAGCGTCTTGGGCTCTGCTCCTGGGTCAGGTCAGGGTATCAGCATCACTTCAGTTTATAGTGGTATGCGTTATAAATAGATAATGCCTTCCCAGCAAAACACCCAGCAAAGGAACACTGGACAGTGAATTGAAAGAGCAGGCCTGCCCCTAATGAGTGATAGCTGGCCTAATTTAATTGATTAGCTAATTGCTGTCACAGGGGTAGCAGGGCAGTATATGAGTGAGTGGGCTCCCATGCTAGCTCTTTTGCTGCAGGGATGTGTTTTGGAGAGGGGCTGGAAAAGCTGGTGATTTACTTTGCCTGGGGCGGTTCCTTTTTTGGGCTCAATTTTGATGTTGTGTCTCTGATAAACCTCTGCCATGGAGCCTTTACCTTCCCTGATACTTTTGGTCCTGCTCCTGGTACCTTGGACCTGGGGGCTGGCTGCTGGCAGGCAGGCTCCTGGGGCAATGCTGAGGTCCCGCTGTGATGCTGCTGGTGCTGTCCAAGGGGTGAGTGATGGGCAGCAGGGACCCAGTTCTCTACAGGGAGCTGCCTCCCTCGGTTTGGCATCCTGCCTACTTATAAATCCTTCTCTCCTCTCTATGACCCCTATGGGATAAAGCACAGCTGGACTTTGCTTGCTGTGTTTGGGGGTGTTTTTGTACTGGTTGCAATCTAATGGCATAAATCAGGTAATGCTTTTGGAGGTGGGAATGTTTATTATCACATAGAAAAAATGGGGTGGCCTAGGGGCTTGGTCCAAAGGCAAAACTCCAAGCTACCAGGACATGGTGGATTTTGTCCTCTCTTCACATTGGGCTTAGGTTGTGATCTCTCTGAGCAGCATTACAAACATGGGCAGTGGTACTCAGGTTTGTTATAACACCCTTCTCTTTATAGGCATGTGGATCCCCCCAGGAATATCAGAAGGTTAAACCAGGTTAGACCAGCTTGTTTTTTTTTAAGCCTGACTAAATCCTCCCCAACACTTGCTTGTACCTCAAGCCATGGTGTGGAAAACCAGGAGCAAAACGTGGCCCTGAGATGGAATGGAGAGGGAGGAGATGTGGTTGCTGCTGAGTGCTGGGGAAGAGAAAAATCAGTGTTAGTGTGGGAGATAACATGTGCTGCTATCTTGTGGCTGCCAAGCCCCTACTGCAGAGCAGGATCCTGGAGGCAAGAGCAATGTGCAGCAGTAAATCATTGTTAGGCAGCAATTAAAACAAGGAGCGAAAGTTCAGCCCAAACTTTAATTGTGCTCCTGTAGGGTAAACCTATCACTGGCTTGTGGCTCTTCCAGCTTTGAGACAGTGGTTTTGGAATATACCGTATCACTTCCTGCCCAAGGGAAGGTGTTACTTTGAGGGCTGAATTAGCAATAGTGGGATGCTAACATTGCTCATCATGTTGGGGTTCTGAGGGCTTCTTGTTTGGCCGAACCCTTTAAGCAAAGGGGTTGAAAGCTCTTAAGGGGAGCTCCATCTCCCAGCTCAGTAGTGTATAGACTACAAATGGTGCCTACGTGCTGAAACCAAAGGTAACAGCACACCCATTGCTTTTGTAACTCATTTAGATGTAGCAATTCCTTAAGCCCTTAGCTTTGATCCCTAAATAATCCGACCCTGGAGATGGAATCCTGCCTCCCTGCAAGCAGTACTAACTGCATGGCTGTGCCAGGACCTCTGCTCCTGCATGGCTACATCAGGGGACACTTAAAGGATGAGTGTGCCCTGCTCTGGGGTGCTTGCAGTGGGGGTACAGCCTGCCTCTCTGTGGGGCAAGAGGTGGTGGTGGCCAGGGCTTCTCCAGCTTCTGAGTATGCTGCAGCAGCAGATACAGGGGGGGAGAATGCTGATGGGGAGGAGGTTTGGGGTACAGGTTTCTGGCAGGCATGGATGGAAGCAGTTCCTCAGGCTGGAAGGGATGGCAATTTTAGGTGCACCCCAGGCTCATGTGTTGGTGCATGGCCAGGTGGCCTCCTCGCTTTGACCCCAGGACCTGCCATGGGATTTCTTGTGTGTTGTTCTGCTGATACATTTCCACGTTCCCAGACGGAAGCAGGAGGCAGCAAAATGGGGAGATGAGGGACATTGAAAATACTGTGTGGAAATAAGAAATAGTGATTCCGGAAAGTGGAGATGGAGGAAAACTTGAGGTTGCTGCTTCTTGTCTTCCAGGGTCAGAGTCTCCTTGGATATTGGCATATGTGCCTATAAGGAGCTGCCACGGAGTCCTGAAGGGCAAGAATGGGGAGTTTTCTCCTCCAGTGTATCATGCTGATTCCCCCATAAACTTTTGGTGCAACTGGACAATCTGGGCAGGCACCAGACAGCATATAATAATTTATATTCAGGGCTTTGTCTCTGAGGAGGGTTGCAGCAGAAATGAGGACAAAATCCTGTTTGAAGGTGTTTCTTCGCTGGTGGAAAACAGCGTGGTTTATGCTTGCTGGAAAAAGGAGACGCATGCTTTTGCCACCTTTGCCCAGGCTGTCCATGTCGTGTTGCTGAAGAGGCACTTGCCAAACCACAGAGATGCACAATTTAAAGGGAAGTACTACATCTTCCAAGACCAGGAAGCTGAATCCTCTAAGGATGATGTGATTTCTGAATCTCTTGCTCCAAAGCTTCCAGAGGAAGATAATGTTTTTCAATCTGGCTTGGCTGAAAACCTGAGAGATGCACTGGGCTCTGGAATCACACATAGCACCTTGAGCCTTGGCAAGACCACAGTGCTAAGTGGTGAATTGATGCCGGGAAGAGGGATCATGCCGGATGCTACAGCTTTGGGAAGTCTGAGATGCTGCAAGGAAGCTCAAGGCAGAGGAACACCCGAGGGCATTGTCCCCACTGCAGCACAAGATACCAGGGGGCAGAGTCTCCCTGTGAGTGGGGACATCACCATAGGGTTTGGTTACACCCACAGGCCTTCAAGCATGCTTTTGGAAACTCCTTTGCTTGGTGCCTTGCAGGTAAAGGGGCCTTTACTGCAGCCAGCAGGTGTGGGCCTGGAGAGCAGGCAGTCTGCCCTGCACCCTACCCTGGGGCCAAAAGATCTGCAAGACCTACAGTTTACTATTAAGCCAACACACACAAGTTGTATGGGCTTGGCTGCCCTCTCACAGTCTTTGTCCCCTGGCAGAACAGAAAGCAAAGAGAGCACAGATACCACCATGTACCGAGGGGTCAGTGCATTCAGCTTAGAGAAGGCTGAAAGCCATCCCCAGTTGAGTGTCCCAACTGATGGTACTGTGAGCAGTGATGCTGATGGCCTTGCAAAGGACCTGATGCCCAGCCTAAGTAGCCCATATGAAGTAGTAAATAGGGACCACTCACATCTGCTACCTGAGAGAAGCCAAGGATGCCAAAGCAGTTTAAGGGGTTTGTCCATGACTCAATCTGTGCTAGGAACAACAGGCCTCCAACATACAAAATGTGTGGATATTTTTCCCCTAGAGAGTTCTAGGGGAGTTGTCAGGGGGGAAACAATGCTGCACCCCACAGTACCATGGGATATCCTGCAAGAGCATCCTCATTTGCATGGCCAGAGCAGCCTCATCCTGAAGACATCCCCTACAGACCCTGGGAGGCTCCTCCAAAATGCCCAAGCACACATTGGTCCTGCTGCTGAGAAAGCTCATGCGTCTTTCTTTGCTGTACAAAGCTGCCACCACCAAAGCGATGGAGCTGCACAGCCAGGGCTGGTTGTACCCCCTTTGCCAACGGGGCTGGGGCATTTTCCTGCAGCCATGTCCACCCTAGGGACAGAAGCAACCCCTGAGCTGGTTGTCTCCTACACAGCTCCAGTCCTTGCAGACTTTGGCTCTACTGATTTAATCCCTGAAGTTCCTTTTGCTCCAGAACCTGTGTCCAAGGTGCTCTTCTCTCCACCAACTGCTTTACACTCGGACCCTGTCAGTCTCAGGCGAAGGGCAGGCATCTCACTGGCTAGCCCAGGAGGACAGGAGTTGCTCTCCCCTTCACCACTATCCTCTGAACTGGGTGCAGATGAATCTGCCAGGCACATCAGCCCTGGGATGTCAAAGTTGGTGCTGGGGGAGATGGGTGGCCAGAGAGCAGAAACTCCCACTTCTATGGCCTTGATGGACAGGGGTCCCTCCCCAGCCTCCATCACTGTCCCAAGGCCTGATGTGGGGCTTCCTCAGCCTGAGGACCACACGAGCAGTGGCCATGGGGTGGCATCAGCTTCTCTGCCTGGTGACTGGGAAGCAAGGAGAGTGGAGAATATGGTGCCTGTGCATCATCAGGGCATGGCTGGTAATGACAAACCGGCTTCTGCCTCCATCCTCGGAGGAATGAAAATGCAGAAAACCACAGGAGCTCCTCAAGGACAAGCAGAGGAGGGGAGAAATGCCTTCTCCAGCACCACTCCTGCACACCCTGCTCCTCCCATGGCCCCACAGGGAGAAACACTGTCAAGAAGCCAAAAGCAGCAGGAGCCCTCTGATGCATCTGGAAACAGTCGGATGCCAGGAGGACAGCAACAGAAACATGCTGGTAGGTCTCATAGTACTTTGTGTCTTGGTATAAGCCATCTTTAGAAGGCAGGAGAACTTGGTGGGGGCAAGGATGAGGCTGTATCTTTCACCTGCAGTCCCTGGCTGGCAGTCATTGGGTAGAATGGACTTGGGGAAATTGGTTTAATTTATTACCATGCAAATCAGAGCAACAAGAAATAAAACCAAATCTTTAAACCCCTTCTCCCCATCACTCCCTTCCTCCCAGCCTCAACTTTACTCCCAAATTCCCTCCCCCTGTGTCAGGGCAGGGAATGGGGGTTGCAGTCAGTTCATCGTATGTTGACTCCTTCCTTGCCATAGAAACCCAATATAGGAAGATTTCCAGCAAGTGGTCTTTTGGCCAAACCTTTGTGGGAAGCAAGTCCACACGGTTCCTGCTGCTGGAGGCTGGATGGGCTGTGAGGGGCCAGACCCTTGCAGAGCAGCTGGGGCCCAGGTTCAGCTCTGATTGTGGAGCTGAGATGTGGCTTCAGGGGCTACAGCTATAGAAATCCTGCACCAAGAGAGGGTCCGAAATGGAGCTTTTCCTGTGGTAACCTGCAGCACCGCGTATGCGTGATAGCCATGTCCTGGTGCACACAGTAACTGCTGACCATGTTTCTCTTCTGTTTCCCATTTGTCAGAGCTTGGTCCTCCCTGGACAATGAAGTACTTCCCCATCAGGAGCTGCCACCTTATCTTTCAGAATGGGTCTGGGATGTTCTACTTGCCCCTGCATGCTGACATTAAAGCCAGCATCTGGTGCAACTGGACCATCTGGGCAGGCCCCCAGAAGCACGTTGTCATCTATGTCCAGGGGTTCCATGGGAGTGATGGCTGTGGCAAGAACCAGGACAAGATCATCTTCCAGGGGATCTCATCGAATGTGGAAACCAAAGTGGTGTATGCCTGTCAAAACCAAGGCACCCTGATCTTTGCTACACAAGCTACTGCAGTCCATGTGTTGTTTCTGTCAGGGAATGGCTCCCTAAGGCATGAATACAGATCTTTTAAAGGACAGTATTATGTGTTCAGAGACTCTGAAACCATGGGCTCTTCAAATGATGCCATAGCTACCATAGAGCCTGTTCAGGAGACCTCTAAGAAAGAGGGCTGGAAGACAGCAGTGACAAAAGGTCTATTGCCCATGGTGAGAGCCTCTGCAAGCCCATCAGCTATACCTGTTGGTGGCAGGACCCAGCCTGAGCTTGTGAGCCCAGATGAAGAGATCCAGCACTTTCCTGATCTTACAGAAGATGCTCAGTATGGTGCTAACCCCAGTGAGTATGATCAGCTGTGGGATGAAACCAAGCTGCAAAGGAGCCTTGAGGATAGTGGCACTGAGGGCAAAGAAACTGAAGCTGACCTGTTGGCGGAGCAAGCTCCATCTGGGCAAGGTGTTGGGCATAAAGCTGAGCCATCTGCCTTGGAGGTTGCAAAGGGGGATGTGGAGTTGGTGTCTGCTCTGATCACCACAGCAGGTGCCCCTTCCTCAGAGGTGCCCAGCAGCAGTGCAGGTCTCCTTGCCAAATCATCTAGCCTGGATCAGGCCTGCAGCAGCCTGTCAGATGGAGTGGCTGCTGCTGCCCATCTCACACAGACACCAGTGCTGGAAGAGCCACTGCTAAACACAAGTACAATGCCTCTTCTCTACCCCTCTCCTGGTGTTACTGCTGGAGATATGGTGTCTCTGGGAGAAAGCATGGAAGAATTCTTTGGTAAGGTGTTTTTTGGGCTATTTGTGGCTGAACTGGTGCCTGACACTGTGCAGTATCTGCCTCCAGTGATGCAGTGCTCTCATAACATGGCTGTTGCCTTCGGCTGGTCCATGTGGTATCACTGACTCCTTCTGTATCCAAGGAAGGTAGTACTTGAGAAGACATAGGATTATTTGTTGTAACATGGGCATCTATGGGATGATGCTCCTCTTAACAGAGACAGGCTAGTTTCTAATCCAAGTGCTTTGAGGAGCCAGCCTCTCAGCTGTGACTTTATACCCAAAGCAGACTGTGGCTGCTCACTTTGGTTTTAAACAGCTCTGGCTTGCACTGATTCCTATGGCTATAGCCTGGCACAGTGCTCCTAGCTATGACAAATGAGTTTGAGCTCTGGAACTTGGGGGCTGGGGTGGGGGGGGAGGGAAGGCTTTTGTCTCCTAAGAAAGTTTAGGAGTTGATGGTAGACTTCTTCATAGAAATATTTAGCCACCCATACCCACTAATTTGTGTCTGAAGGTAGAATACGTTCTCAATTGGTCTTTCCTCCTCTTCAAACTGCTCTTGTAGATGTGGAGAAGAGTTTATTTAGCTCTTCTGAAGTTGCTGGCATCTAATACACAAGCTGCTTTGCTTCATCAGTGTCCAAGGCAGCTCTGTTGGTTGTAGGAGCTTTGGTGGCTTCACAGGAACAACATTTCATTCACTTCCAGGAATGGACATTAGGTTTATTGGGATGACACCTTCTAAAAAGGACTTCCTACTGTACCGTATATTGTATTTAGAGCTTGATATTTAATTTCAGCAGAAGGAATAAAGGGAGAAGCTGGCACACAGCACTCTTCTTGCAAAGTGGCACATACCTTATGTACTTGCCCCCACGCACCCTTACCAATACACTGAGGTTGGTGGCCTGATTCTTTTCCTTGCTCTGACAGATCTGGCTTCTGCCCTGGCATCTCTGGAGAACAGCACAGCACTGCAAGCCCAGCACCATCCTGGAGGTGAGCGATACAGAGTTACGCGTGTCTTAAAGTCCTGCCCTATTGATGTGGTGCATGCACATCACCTCTTCTGAGGTTTAGAAACCAGTGTGGGGTGCTTCTGAGTCTTTGAAGATTTTAAGATATCGCTGCAATCTCGTAGCTGTGCTTTGGCCACCTTGAAGGTACCTTGGAGAAACCCCAGCTCACGTGCTAGGCCTGACATAAATGTTGGCTTCTTTAGGTTCAAGCTTTCCTTGCTGGCTGGTTAAAGGAAATTTTCCTATGGTGAATGAGCCTCAATTGCTCCAATGCACTCCCAATAGATGTCTCATGACTACCTGGATCAGAAACCTGCAGTTGTTTCTGCTCCTCAGGCCAGGGAGAGAAGCAAACCTCCTTTTTTGGGAACATTAGCAGCTGAGCAGCATAATACCGGGCTTATTTGGCAGAGCAAAGCCACAGAAATAGCTTGCAAAAAGGAGCCAATACGGAAAGAGCCTGAGGTTTGAACAGGAGAAATATTGCTGAATAAATAGGCTTTAAACAGCAGACAAATCTGTGCCAGCCTGGATTCAGTCAGATCACAGCAGTTTATCTAAGCTGATCCCAGATATGGGTGAGAAATGAGATTTTAGACTCTATCAGAAATTACGGTGATTCCTTTGAGAAAGATGCTAGCTAAAGAAGAAATGTGAATGTGATTGGATATACATTAATGGTCTGAATGCTTTTTGGTATTCAACTGGTATTCAAATAAAGGTCAGTTCTAGTATTCATCACTGAGTGTTACCTAAGGTTTCCTTTCACCTAGTACTCAACAACTTGTTCTACCTGAAGCACAGCCTCTGACAATACCCACGTGGCACTGACTTACACAAGCATGTCCTTGTGGAGCTATTCTGCTTGTGTCTGTTTAAAGGACTAACTCATTTAAGGGCCCTGTTAGTGTTATATGGACTTAAACATGCTAGGATCTTGTGTCTCCTGGTAGATGTGCTGTTTGAAGTAACTACTGAAATCAAACCCAAGGACTGGATTTCTCATGGTGGAAGTGAGCTCCAAAAAGGTCTTCTTGAATCTATGAAGAACCATGTAAGTCTGGGTGTGAGGAAGGGGAGAAAAACAAATGTGATGTCCCAGATGTTCAACCAGAAGAGACCATGCTGTGCTCTTTATTCCAGGGATTTTCTGTCAAAGCCACATGATGAACCAGCATCTGAGGCCAATGCTGATGCCCTGGCAGGTTGCCTGGCTGCAGTGGCTGGTGTTAGCTGCAGCAGCCCTTCATAGCATTGTGCTATTGCAAGGTGGCAGAGAAGCACTGCAGAGACAGGGTTGCAACCAGTGGAGGGTTGGAACTCACCTCTGACAAGGGGGCAGCTTGAGGCCAAAGCCTAAATAGGTTTAGCACCCAAACTCTTACCTGGGACTACTATTGCCCTTTTTTTTCCCAAATGACCTTGTGTGTTGTGGAAGTTGAGCTGAAGCTAAGCAGATGGGAACAGTCAATATTCTCCTTAGAGAAAAGGCTCAGAGCAGTGCGCTATGGGACATCTAATGCATCCCTGTGGTTTGTGGAGGGGAAGAGCAAGGCAGGGGGGGTAGAATGAGAAAAACTGTTTACTGCCATTCTCCTGCCCATCAAACATCAAATTGGCACTGGTGTCTCTTCCTTTGCAGATCCAGGAGAACCTGAAACTCCCTGCCAGCAGAGTCAATGAACTAAAGCTAAAGGAAATCAAAAGGTAGGGCTACTGCTCTGCTGCTGGCTTGGCATCTGTAACCTGACTGCTATAACCTGCAATATTGCTTAGGTAGCAGTGGCTTGGCTCCTGATTCTCCTTCCACAGGCAGAGACCCAGGCTTGTTCCTTTCCTGTGGGCTGTAACTTGTCCTGAAAGTAGGGAAAAAGAAAACCAACATTTTCTAGAGGAAAGATGCTAAAAAATAATGTTGAGTGTTGGCTAGTATCTTTATACATTTAAGAGGGATTTAAACTCTGGAGAAAATGAGGATCCTCACACCGGCTATGGTGTCTGCTGGAGAAAAGCTGGAAGCTGTCAGCTTCCACATTTTGTTGGGGTTGACCTGGGGCTGCAGATTGCCATTACAAATTGCTTTATGCAGGCAGCTAGTCACTTCAGCCTAGCTCCAGGTGAGGACCATTACCAGGCTTTCATTTACCCCTTGGTCCAAGTGCAAAGCTGCCCCTTGTCACAAGTCATCTTTGCAAGAGTCTGCAGCATCATGGCCCAATACAAGTAGGTAGAAGGTCTGAATGGGCTTTCATAGCTGGGCCTGGTGGTGATGTTTTCCTCCTGCCTGCAGGACAAGCAATGCCAACCTGCTGCTCACCTTCTGGCTGCATCTGAAGCCAGAGGAGAGGAACATGTCTCTGCTCCTGCACTCCCAGCTGGAGGAGCTACTTGGCTCCTTGGCAGGAGCAGAAAAGCTGCATCTTGTTTCACTGTTTGTTGAAGGTGGGTGTTTCACTTCTCCCTGGGGTAAACCCTTTTATGCCAAGCCTGACTCTACTTACAGCACCTATTCCCCTGTTACAGATGTGAATGAGTGCAGTGCTGGGGTTGGACTCTGCGGGGAGGAGGCAGAGTGCTTCAATGGTGTGGGCACCTACCTCTGCCGCTGCAAGAAGGACTATGAAGATCATTCCCCCACCAAGTCTGGCACCCTCTGTGTCCCTGCTGCACAATCAGGTAGAGGACAAAGTAGGAGCTCTGCCTTCTCCTGCAGCTGGGTGCTTTTCTTGTGTGTGTGTGGTAACTTGTGCAGTATCACTCTTGCCACATGCAGACCGGAGCAAGCACATATGGGTAAGGGGCTCTCTCTGTGACTGTCTCTGCTAATGTGCATTGCAAGTAACGCTTAAAAATGGCACTGCTACTGGAGTGGTGGCTTTAGATGTCCATGCCTGGTGTGGGAAGGATATATAATATCTTTGCAAGGCAGTTCCTAGTTGTTGGTCCCCTTATGCCTCCTCCTTCAGCTTTAGGAGCTGTTCTTTAGGAGTTCTGCTCAGATATGAGCAGACTGGGAGGTAAGTGTGATCCTTTCAGAAAGTAAGAGGAGGAAGGAAAAGTGAAGCTGAGGCAGTACAGGTATCCAAGTTAGAAGGAGAGCCTTATAATCAAAGGAGAAATGGCCTTTCCCAGACTCCAGAGGCATTAGCTTTCAGAGGTTAGCCTAGATAAGCCTCCAGAGAGTGACCTGCATCACTTAACTGTGTCAGGTTAAAATCTTGCTGCTTGTTGGGTGTAATTCAGTGTGAGATCTGTGCTCCCAAGGGCTCTCCTGAGTGTGCCTGGAAGTTTTAGGGAGTGCTGCCACTTTGGGGTTCCTCAATACAATGAAGGTCCACAAGGATGAGAGACTAGAGTATCTCTCCTGTGAGGAAAGGCAGAGAGAGCTGGGACTGTTCAGCTTGGGGAAGTCTTGGGAGGATCTTACTGATGAATATTGATACCTCAAGGGAGGGCGCAAAGAAGACAGATCCAGGTTCTTTTTGGTGATGCCCAGTGACAGGACCAGAGGCAGTGGGAACAAAGTGAAACATGGGAAGTTTCCCCTGAGCATCAGGAAACAGCTACTGTTGTTTTTAACTGTGAAGGTGACTGAGCACTAGCACAGGTTTTGGAGTCTCCATCCTCGGAGATACCAAACAACCATCCCACCTCAGCCCTTCTGTGATTTACCTTCCTGCTCGAGGGAGGTCATGGGTGGAAACTCTTGGTACAGCTCATGCTCCCTGGGAGCAGTGCGTTGATGTGACAGCCAGCACCTGAACCTGGAGCTTAGCCTGGAGTATTCAACAGATGATTAAATACTCGTAGCAGCGCATGGTGTTTGCTGCTGTACTCTGTTCACTGGCTTTGTTGGCACTTCTAATTATAACCTCTCCATAAGGCATAGCCCCCTTTCCCCAGTCTGCTGCTTTCTCTGCACCAGGGTTACAACTTGGCACATGTGAGCCTTTATTCCCCAAGACCTGCATCTTCTGGCCTTGGTTGCTCAGAGTTTGTTGCTATAAGAAGAGTGTGGACAAGGGTGATTTCTGAGTTACCTCTGCTGTAACTGATGTGGTCAGCAAACCTGGTCACTCCTCGGAGTGCCCTGTGGTCTCCTGGCACACTGATGTTGTGTTTACCCCAGCTCTCCCCTGACATATTTGACACAAGGCTAAGCAGATGGCATGTGGTGCTTGTCTGTAATCAGAGCTGCCTAATGCAGTCTTGCAGAGTAGTATGTCCTGCTAGACTGAAACCAGCAATATTCTGCAATACGTACTGAAAACACTGCTGCTACTTTACCAAAACTACTTCTCATCCTTGCAGCATTGGAAGTGGCTTAAACCTGAACGTGACTTTGAAGCCAAATTGCATTTCTCCTCAATTCTCCCAGCTCCAAATTCATTAACCAGTTATGTAGTCTAAGCCTACACAAGTCATCTGGATGTTGTTATATTAAGATAGGAATAATATGATAAATACATATTTATCCCTTTGGTCAAGGAGAGGATCCCTTCATGTCTGGATGGGAATGGTAGCAGGTCTTTTAGCTTCCATGTAGCTTCACATGGGTTTGGCCATGGCTTTGCTCTATCCGGGCTGTCCTAGGGTAGCACCAGCCCTGTGCTGCTCCTGTAGGCTGGCTCTTGGTCTAAATATTTCTTTGGGATGGAGGTTTGGGAGAGATGCTCTGCCCCAGAGGCAGTCATGAGTGTTTATACAGGGCAGTAGGGCTGATGCTGACCCCCCTGGAGGAGCATCCACAGCACCTGAGCACTGCATTCACAATGTGGGGGACTTTGTGAGCACAGTAGGGGCACTTGGGGCAAGCAGGATGAGGCCATGGCCCTTCTCTTGCAGGGATCAGCCTCTTCCTCCGCCACGCTGACATCCTGGTGGGTGCAGCCATCACAGCTGCCCTGTCGATGCTGGTGGCTGCAGGTGTCCTGTGCAGGGCAGCCATGCGGGGCCGGCACCCCAGGAAGAGCCTGAGCCCTGAGGAGCCCCCAGCGAGGGCTGCGGAGGAGCCAGCGATGGAGCTGCACGACCTGGGGCAGTGCCTGCGCCTCGACCCCTTCCAGCTGAAGCTGCGAGCCAGGCCCCCTGAGTGGCTCTGGGCTGCCCGGGTCCACCCTGCCCGGGAACACCAGGTGTTCCTGGAGCAGTCCCCCCAGCTCTGAGGGGGTCCTAGGGCTCCCTCAAGCACCCTTATGGCCCTGGTGACCTGTGCTGGCACTCCTGCTTTCTGCAGCTGACACAAGCCACTGGCTGTGTGAATGAACCCTTCTGGTGTGTTTTATGGACCATAAATGTCCCACCACAGTCTTCCTTGTCTTGTAGTTTAATTTTTAATACTCACCTAACTTGGAAAACAAAGTGCGTGTTCCACACTGCTGTGCATCTTCTCCTGACAGCCTGTATGAGAGCGGTGCAGAGCTGTTGGCACATGGAAATTAAAAACTTTTTTTAAGGGGAAAAAAAAAAAAGGCAAATAAAACATTTTGGTGTTTAATTTAGGAGATTAAAAGTTATTCTGCACCTGTGCTCAATGCTGCCTGCTTTCCCCTGCCCCTAACGCAGAGCTTTATGGGAAGCCCTGACATGATCTGGGGCTAGGGTTGGGGGGGGCTTCTAGCCTGGCTGAGGAACACCCCCAGAGCTTCACTTAGTGTTCTGGGGTGACTCCTGACCAGATTGTGGCACATAGATCCCCTGTCACTGAATGATGGGGATAGCGTTCTTGGTTCTTGCATGGATGCTGGTTGCTGAGATGCTGGCCAGTAAATCCTCCTCTGGGAGTAAGGCACAGTTGTGTCCCCAGCTTGCCCTGCAGCTGAAGGCTGTAACTTCTCTATTTGCTTAGTTTAGGGCTTTTAAAATTGGAATGACGTTTGTTTATTTTTTCCCCCTATATGAAGATGTGTGGATGGTGTGGTGGCAAATGTCCCACTGGAGGGCACTGTCTGCCACCAAAACCCAACAAGGCCTGCTGCAGAGCCATACCCCTGTATGCTGGCCTGGGCAGTGGCTGCCAGATGTGAGGCACAGCTGGAGCTGGTGGTCTCCGGGTGAAAACAGAACTAGTTAGTGCAGCTCATGGGTAGTCTCTTTGCACTTGTTAAGCAGGTTTGGCCAAGATGCACTATGAAGTGCGGGCTGACCAAAGCAGCTTGAACCATCAGCATGCCCAGCTCAGGGTTTACCCTCTAGGGTGAGCTTTAAAGGGGCTGGAAAGGGCCCTGCTGTGTTTCTTTGCAGGGAAGGGGTGAGGATGCTGTTGAAGGAGGAAAAAGGGACCCCAAAGATTTTCTTAGAGTAACTATTTTCCATCCTTCCCCCTTAAAAAGCAATACCAATATCTCGTCTGTTGACTCATGGGAGGAGCAACAGAAGGGGATATGCCAAGAAAAGGATCTGCAGTATAAATCAGGGCACTATAAATGTCAGTGTTGTGCAAAACAGGTGAGAACATGCTGCTTGCACTGAGGTGATAAAGAATGGAGCATCTCTGGTGCTTGGCTGGCTGCTGTGGTGCCCCTTGGGTGAGGGGGGGCTGTGTGACTCCAATAACAGGCTTATCCAAAGTAGTTGATGCTGATGGGGTCCTCCTGCCTGCAGAGGTATGCAAAGCAGAATGAATACTCCCTGCACACACTCCCCCAATAGCAGCACTTCAGTGCTGTTTAGTGCCATCCAGGTTTGGGTACTGATAAGGTTTAGACAAAAATAGGTCTCCCCAAGACATCTTGGTTTTTGCTTCCTGTGACTGACATGGAGCAATTGGCTCTTGCTGTTTTCAAATTACTGCAAATAGCAAAGCATTAAAATGCAAACAGCTCCCTAGAAGGCAGCTAAATGTGTGCAAATTTTCATTGTGAAGAGAAGGAAACCATTAATGGGGTTGTGCAGAATGTGTTTGTTGCCCCTTCGAGGTCAAAGAAATGCAGCAGGGGCTACAATAATACTGTCCTTGTCTTGACCTTGGATTTGGCTGGCCACCACCTCCCTTTTTCCCTTTTTGGCTCCATAAAGGGGGCCTGGGGGCTCTTTGGATTGAAAACTCCACTCTCTCCCAGTAAGGTTTGGATCCCAAAGCTAAGCAAGTAACAGGCAGACTGAGGCTTCTGCTGACTTTCCAGCTTTTCCAGAAGCAAGATGAGCTCTAGATGGTTCTCCTGCATGGGAAGCTGGTTTCTGGAATGCTCTTCAGGTTAGCAAAAGCTGTGTTATCTCCCCAAGCCTGCGGTGCCATCCAGGAGTTGAGTTAAAGGCACCAATTTACCTTCCATAAACCTTCTGTACCACCATCCCCTGGCCCGCTACGAAACCCGTGCATCCCGCTCCTTTCTATTGCCACAGTGTGTTTCATCCCGTTTTAAGGAGGTTCCTCACAATTGATTTTCTCCATTGCGTGGTTGCTGAAAGCAGGAGAAGCTGGTGTTTAGCTATTCTCCTTCACAATTTACTGAAGAAAGGAGTGACACACATTGGGAATGCAGCTGGCGCTTTCAGGATCTCATGGCAGCTTCTGTACATCACAGGGCTTCAAACTCAAAGCACTGCTTCTATATTAAAAAAAAAGTATTACATATTTCTATATTAAAAAAAATTACCCAACAGTACCACAAGCACTGCAATGCATGCTTGTGCACATCAAATGGTGGCCTGGGAGAGGTGCCCGTCTTCAAGCCTGCCAAAGGTGATGTTTTGCTGCCTTTAGGCATTTTCCTTTCTCTTTTTGAGTGTGCTGCTCTGGAAGGAGGCAGTGAGGTGATCCATGGTAGAGAGGAGCTGTTGCAAGCCCCAGGCCCTCAGGGTTTCCAGTTCTAGTTTGCACTGTGATTTCTTCTGTGCTTTTGAAGAAGACAACGCGGGGGTTAGGGACAGGCTTTGGGAGGAAATGCACACTTAATGATGAGCTGTTGTGTTTGGCCCTGGATTGTCCTGCCCTGTGCACCCTGCTGAGGCAAGGGGTCTTCTCCCCAGAACCATAACTACTCAGTGGTGAGCAGTCCCTGTGTTCCCCAAAGCAGGGCTGCCCTAAGGGGGCAGATGAAGACCCACATCTGGGAGTGTGCTCCAGCTACAAAGCATGGAGACATCCTGCAGCATCCCCTGCTGTGCAAGGAGTGGGGGGAGTGGGGGTGGGATGACTGTTTGGTAGCTTTCAGTCAAGGCATCAAAACACTGAGATGCAGATAGATATTGTCTTTACATGCATGTACACAAGTAGGTGATGGGCTGGAGGCCTCCTCTTCTACTTTTCACTGATGTGTCAGAGAAGAGATTGAATGAAAGCCCCCCCCTCGTTTGTTTGTTTGTTTGTCACAAATATTTATGATATTGCAGACATAAAGTGGTTTAAGTGCTTAAGAGATCTGATCTGATGATTCGCAGCCCTGCCACGCACAATGTTATGCTACTGNTCTTCTACTTTTCACTGATGTGTCAGAGAAGAGATTGAATGAAAGCCCCCCCCTCGTTTGTTTGTTTGTTTGTCACAAATATTTATGATATTGCAGACATAAAGTGGTTTAAGTGCTTAAGAGATCTGATCTGATGATTCTCAGCCCTGCCAATGTTATGCTACTGCAAAGTGCTGCTGGGATGTCTGGCAGTGATGTGGAATTATCTCCCTTTAATGGGTCATCCCTGCTCCAGTGTTATGGATAGGAGGTATATCCTCAGTGATATTCCAATGTACCACAGAGATAATACACCTGAGGAGGGAGCCAGTGCTTCCCCCCCGGAGAATGCACTGCCTGCACCCAACCAGTGCATGGTTAGCACAACCCATCAGTGCCTGTCAAGAAAAGAAGGAGATGCAAGTGATACAGGGGTAGTACAGGGGGTAGTACAGAGGGGTTGTACAAGAAGGTTAGAGAAAGTCGCTTGCCTAAACAAAAGTCTTGTCTGTTGTAAGTACCTATCATACCTACTATTGATGAGGGAAGAAGCAGACACCGACCGGCCCTGAGGGCATGCGTGAAGACTAGAAGGTGGGAAAAAGGAAGAGGAAGACTCGCATTGTCTGTTCTGAATACCTATCACACCTACTATTGATGAGGGGAGAAGGATCGGCCCTGAGGGCATGCGTGAAGACTAGAAGGTGGGAAAAAGGAAGAGGAAGACTCGCATTGTCTGTTCTGAATACCTATCACACCTACTATTGATGAGGGGAAAAGCAGATGCCTGGCCCTATTGATAAGGAAAAGAAGCAGATGCCTGGTCCTGTTGATAAGGGGGAGAAGCAGATGGTCTATGGCCTGGACACCTGAGGGCATGCGTGAAGACCAAAACGTGAAAAGTTTAAGAAGAGGAAGACTCATTTACTTCATCTTGAAGACCCCTATTCAGAGGAGGAAGACTCATTTACTTGGCAGACCCCTGCCATGACCAGAAGGGGAACTGGGCAGGCGAAAAGGACCTTCTAGTCAATTATAATATGAAGAGGGGATAGATAATGAATTTGTATAGGTGTATTGCATAACCTTACGAGTATGTTTAACTTTAGAGAATAAATGTAGAGGGAAACAACAGTGAGGTGTGCATGCTTTGAAGGAGCTATCCCCATGCATCTCAGCACTGAATAAAAAGCATACCTACTTTACAACTTTAACGAGTTGTGGAGTCTACCCGTGCATCACAAGGATGGAATTGGCTTGCTTGGTCTGCATGCTATGAGAGGAAAAGAGATGATGTCATTCCTGAAAGACCATCAGCTGAGCTGCCATTTAGTGAGGATGGATGTCAGGCAGGGTATTTGTGGCATGGGCAGCAGAGTGAGCAGACTGGAAGGGTTTCTATTCCCGGGTAGAGCTTCAGCCACCTGCATCTTTACTGGCTTTCACTTGTTTGTAGAAATGTGATGTAATCCTTGCCTCCTGCAAAGGGATACTCTGCTCTGAGCCTGCTTATGTGCAAGCGGCTGCAGAACTGCAAACCATTTAACCCTCCTGTGTGAGGAAAAGAAGTCAGACACCACCTTTCTTGATGTTTCCTGATGTACGTGATGCACATGGTCTCTTTTAGAGCTCGCTCTTTGAGAGATATGTGAGGGTTCCTCTGAGATTTTTGGGTGCTTGGGGTGGTTTCTGGGGCTGGCAGATCCAGAAAAGGGCACCTGAGTGATGTTGTGTTCAGCTCCTGTCTTGGAAGTGCTTGCTCAGCCAGGCTTGGGCTGGATTCCCAGTGAGAGATCACTCTGAGCAAGAAGCCTCCAGGCTCTGAGGCTTTTGTTTCTCAGGCAATGAGGACAATGGGCAAAGCTCTGCCTGCCTCTGCTTTGCCCAGCAGGTTTGCTCTTAAACCTGGGAGCAGGGAATAACTAATGCTGTGGGGAGAGTCCCCAGCATTTAATCTACTTACTCCAGCCTATTCCCATGCACCAAGTTTGCCCAGAGAAGCTGTGGCTGCCACATCCCTGCCAGTGCTCAAGGCCAGGCTGGATGGGGCTTGGAGCAACCTGGTCTAGTGGAAGGTATCCCTGCCCATGGCAGGGGGTTGGAACTGGATGAGCTTTAAGGTCCCTTCCAACCCAAACCATTCTATGACTTTATTACTTAAATTCATGCTGTAAATCACTGCAACTACCACTGCAGCACAGCCAACTGCTATGGGAGAACCCGGCTGCGTGGAGCTGGTTTCAGCATGTCATGTTATTTCTATTGCTTGCATTGGACCATCTATTCTGCAGCCCTTCCTCCAGACAAAATACCCTTTGTGGTATGGATGTGGTCATGCACTGGCCCATGGGGATAGAGAAAAGCCCAGTGCAGCAATGTGCCCAGGCAGGGCTTGCTGCAACCAAACCCACTGCAGCAGCAGGTCCATCTGTGCTTGGTGTGAAAGCAGGAGGTGGAGGTGGCACGCTGCCTCTCTTCTTATTGCATGTGAAGTGACAGCACCTGCCCCTCATGGCTGTGCTTTGGTGTAATGTTAGGCTTTTATTGGAAGCATCTAAGGTGCACATGTGATCCTTAGTGAAACACAGCAGGACTTAGATACGGATGTCAAGCCCATCATAAGCAATATGTGTTACAGTTTCCCTGTTACAAATATCTGTTGTTTCAGTCCCAAATGATGTTGCTTTTTATTTTCCACTACGGCTGAAGGAGCCCTGCTTTGCCTCATGAACACCAGTTGGCTTTAGGAACAGCCCATCCCTCCTTTCCTGCTCTCCTGAGTCAAATCAAGAGGGACTGAAGTTCTTCCCTCCCTCTGCTGCAGGCCAGGGCACTGGCATCTGCCCTTCACTCTCATCTGTGGTGGAATGAATTAACAGACAATAAACCAGACAAATCTGCTAGATGTGTACATCTGAATTCAGGCACTGCAGCCTGAGATTGACTGGAAACTCTGCTGCTTCTGACATCCAAAATGAATTTGTCAGCTGGCTGTGCAGCACTCTGCTCGCTCGCAGCCCTTGGCCATGTGAAATGACACACTGGTGATTTATGGGCCACGAGGTATGATATTTTTTTTGTGGCAGGAGCTTTCAGAAGGTCCGTGATTTACTTGGAGACTGGGAGATATCCTAGGAGCTGGAGGGGAGGAATGGTATTTGAATGTCAGATGATTTCTTTTGTTTGAGACATTTGAGCGCTGATTGAACTCATTCTTCTCAGATGCTTCAGACTAATCTGATTATTTTTTCCCCCGGGTTTCAAAGCAGGGAAAGCCTTGTTTTGCTACAGAGCACTGTCCCTGGACAGGGATCACCACACTAGGGGAGAAGATGTGGATCCTAGAAAGGAGTTTGCTTTCCTTTCCCACAATCAGGAGAGAGCTGGGAAAGGAATGTGGATGCCTGCACCCTGCTGGGACACCACTTGTATGTCTTCTACTATTGGTGAATGTCTGCCCATTGGTAGAGGCTCATGAAGTTATTGTCATGTCAAGGGAGATCTCCGGAGGCTTAAATGTCCTCATGGGCCCTGGCAGATTTCAGACACCCCTCCTGCTGACCTCCTCCTCTCACCCTCCTTCTCCATTGCATCTGTGTGCTGGAGAGGAACCTCAGGCACATGTAAGGCTTCATTTAAGGTACTAGATGGTAGAGCAGTAAATGGGCTGTAAGTGAGCGAAGAGGGGATTTTCATGGACAGATGATAAAGAGATGTTTATAGGAGTGGTGATGAGATGAGAGACCTGAAGGATGCTTCAGCCTTTGCTGTGACTGCTCTGTGGTGCAGCAGCAGTGGAAAGAGCAGGGGAAAAAAGCTTCCTTCTTCCTACAGATGCTTTTAAGTGCCATTGATGATTTTGGCAGGTAAACTCTGCTCAAATGCTCTTTACTCCATCCTCTCAGAGCAATCTGAATGCATCACTGTGCTTGTTCTAACCAGGCAGCAGATGAAAATTACAACTAGCCTTGCATTAAACTTTGTGCTTTAGTGAACTGGACAACCATATGGCTATGTATTGTAGCATTGCTGTTGTACAAGGCACTCTCCACCAGACTGAAACTCTCCTGGTCATGACCTTTACATGAAAGGTACATATATGATGTACGGAGCAATCCCTCGCAGTAAAGGAGAATGTGGATGCTCCAGCGAGCTCACAACCCTACTGTGGGCGGGAATAAGCTCTCTGCAGGCAGGCAAAGCTCATTGCAAGTTGCCTCTGATCATAGTGCAGAAGACTGGAATGAAACCAAAGGCTGAAGCCCAAGAGAAATGGTTTCAGGTTATTGCTGCTGTTTAAAAGTGCAGGTAGTCATGGGACTGGGTGGGTGATGAAAATTGTGATTTGGAAGGGTCCCTGAATGAAAAGCTTAGGGACTGCAGCAGCATAGTTTAAAGGGGAAAGAAATAAAAGACTGTGGTAATAGTGTATCTGCTAACTGGCTTGCCTCACTGTACAGGAATGAGGGTAAGCTCGCTGGAAGCAATCTGAAGGCAATCTTTAAACTCATAAAGGAATATTATTTTTTAATGATGTGAAATGGGGCAGTGGAGCTCACTGACAGCAGATACAGCTGCAAGCAACTGCTGCAGTGCCCAGGTGGGAGTTAGGTACAGAGGACAACCCACAGTTAAGTGAAAATACACGGTGAAGGGGTTGAAAGTTTCCTGCTTCAGGAAGGGGTTTCTTTGCACAGCTGACTAAACCACATGGAGCTGGTGTTCTGGCACCTACAGCTGGGACTCAGCAGCATAAGGTCATGCCATCTGAGGATGCTCAGTGCCCCAGCCAAAACACGCCTTTTTTCACGGGCTGGCATGCTGCTCTGTGGTGGAAACAGCTCCTTGTTCCCCACTGAACGCTGGCACACACTCCTAGGGCTTTTCTGCCAGCAGAGAAGAGTGGAAATGTGGCTTTATGCTGTGGTTTGAATAGCACTAGGCTGGTGAGGCTGTAATATAACCACAGACCGAGGACAGTCCCTCCTGAGAAAGCCTTTTTGCCCATCCAAGTGACTGATTGCAATGAGGAAAAATGCAGTGAATATGGCTAAGAAATTACTTGGGAATGATGGGAAAGCCCCATCTCCTGAAAAGCTCAGGCTGCTTCTGAACAGTGATTTTCCACTGGTCTTCCCCCAGGGTAGCCATTTGAGAGCCAGCAATGCTAGTTTGAAAGTCCAAACACTTATCCCACTTAGACTGTGAGATGGCCATCCCAGATATAGGAAAGCTTGGAGTGATCCCAAATCCTTCAACTTCAGTCAGAGCTGGGCTGCTGCAGAAGGTACAAGTTTGGCCACACAACCTGGTGTGCAGCAAGGCAGCAACTGGACATTGCAGGGATGGGGCAAGCATAGGGAGGGCAGGCTTGGGGAGCCTGTGGCTTTGCATCTGAGCAACTTTTGGTCTGAAAGCTTTAAATTAAGCCATCCTGTGATGTAGATTTGAGGACTGACATTGACAACATCACTGTTGACATGAGGGGAGGCTGAAGCACTTTCCAGTTAGGCATTGCTATGCTGTGATGGAGGTGTGGTGGATGTATTAAGTGTAGATATATCTGTCAGCTTCAAATTAACCAGGCAGAGCAGAGCAATGAAGCTTGCTCCATTGTAAGAAGATGGCATTTTGCTTCTAGCCTGGTTTAAAAGCTTGTTCTCCTGTTTCTTACATCTTCAGAGGCAGCAGCTCAGGCTCCCTGCCTGCCCTGTGGATATCACATAAGAGTTTGATTTCTTTATTTGAGCTGCTGCCGCATACACAGTTATTACCTGCAGATGTGTGTGTGTAAGCACAGGCTCTGTGGGGATGGAGCAGAGAAGCTGGCTTTGTGGTGGTGAGGAGCGCTGTCTAAATACTGAGGTTTCCTGGAAGGAGGCAGCACATACTGTGAATTGGGTCTGTTCCCAGAGCATCTTAACTTGCAAGTGATTAGCTGTTAATTATTATGCTATAAATTACTTAATAAATGAGTATTCTTCACAGCACCTATTGTACCACATGACATCTGCTAAGCTGTGTGAAATACACATAATTACTGTCTCAGAAATGTAATTATAGCTGTTTTCCCCAAAAATTCTTGTGCAGCCACCAGCCATATCATGGGTTCAGGGCAATGTGCAGGCAGTGCCATTGTGTACCACCAGCCACTTGTCCCCAGCTCAAGCTTGCTTTCGGCTTTCCAGGGAATGCTGGGATTCATGGACTCATAGAATAGTTTGGGTCGGAAAGGACATTAAGATCATCCAGTTCCAACACCCTGCCATGGGCAGGGACACCTCACACCAGAGCACGTCACCCAAATTCAACTGGATTCAGCCTGTGGGAGGTGAAAAAGCTGTGCCCACCTGCCCATCACCTGTGTTTCAGCCTCAGCATCAGACTTCAAAGCATTCTGAGGATAACATCAAGCTCTCTGTAGCTAGCTTTAAAAAAGTCCCTAAAAATTTCCCACTAAACACACCGGTTTTATCCCAGTTTTGTTCAGAAATGTTTTTGCAGTGTAAGGCTTTAATAGTTAAAACTCCAATAAGAGTGCATTCTCCTGCTGGGGTACTTTAGTTCAGAATGCTTTTGCAGTGACCTAACTTTGTTTATGGCCCTGAAGAGGGAGCAGTGAAGTCTCTTAACTGAGATCATCAAAATATTTGTACTGGTATGTGCCTTTTAGACCCGCCCTTGAAATCACTCAGCTTAGCTGTGGCTTGACTTGTTTGGGGCATTTGAGCTCTAATTTCTGGCCCCCTGTAGTTCTAGTAGGTCAGACTTGTGGTAATTGGCCATGGGACTGTGTAATTGTGGGTTTGGGTGTTTTCAGCTGGTTTTTGGGGACATGCAGTGGTCTGGGCTTGTTCAGAGGTGGCAGGGGAAGTAGGGATGGAAGAGTGCAGCAGAAAAACATCTGCACATGGCTGAATAAGTGCAATAGTTTAAACTTATTTAAGAGGGTTTCTAACATATTGAGGCAAAGTGCCTCTCTTAAGGGTGGGCTGCACATGTGAAAGATACATTGCAGGAAAGATGTGCTTGATAATGCTAACTGTAGCAGGATTTTGGTCTTAGCTTCAACAGTTAAGCTACATGGTCACAGTGACAATGGACAATTTTATTCTAGGATCTCCATGTTCCTCAGTAAGTCCCTCAGACCCTGCCATGCTCTCCACTTTTCCACTCTGCAGACAGATCATGGAAAAGACCTGACAGGGTTTCAAAGGTACAGCCTGGGAGCTTTTAAAGTGATCAGATTGTAGGGTTTTTTTAAGGGGATGATGGGCATTTTCTAGAAGTTAAATCTCTTGAAGCAGACGGCTGAAATCAGTCTATCCTGGAGAAGGATCCGTGTGCTGCATCTCAGCTGAGGGCTGTCCTCTCACTGCACACCAGAAACTTCCAAAGCACTTTTTGTTGCACTGCTTCAAATTCTGGGTGTGTTTGCTCTTTATTTCTCCCAGGCATAGAAAAGGAGAAAAATAATCCCTTCTCCCACCCACACTGCCTCTTCCTGTGCCCATGCTGGTTACAGAGCATCTACTGCATCTCACCAGTGACAGTTCTGGTGCTGGCTGGTTTTATTTTCTTTTCCATGTTAAGGAGAATGAAGGCACCTGAGATAGATAGAAGGTTTAGATGACTTTGGAAGGTTTCAGCAGTGAATAAAGCCCAATCACTGTAACTGTGCTTGTCTCCTGCCACAGCTTCTTCATAAGGTGGAAGGGAACAAGAAACTATCAACAAGGATAATAAGCAGTAGATATTACAATGGGGATTTCTTACATTGCTAGCAAGAGAAAAAGCTACCCTGCCCTTCTGCTGCTGAAAACAGCATAGAAGATATTTCCAATATTTTTTCTCCCCCAAAAGATTCCAGACAACAGCATCCATGTAAGTTCACGCTGCAGACATGTGAAGCTGATGTCTCAATTTATTTTAGATTCCTAATCACACTGATGCAGCAGCAGACAAACAAGATCATTGCTCTGGATACAGTCCTGAAGGGCACTGTTCACATGTCTACCACATCAAAACCACACAGAAGTGAGGGCAGGAACAAGCTACATGTTAGAAAGCCTACAGGGTATTAATGATGTATAGTAAATGGGTACTAAATAACAGGGCTGTGACTGCAAGGCTGCTGAAGCACTGAGCTAGCTGTATGTGCCTGTTCTGCATACAAACAGTACTGGGATTTCTGCAGGGCTGAGTTGCACGTGCCTCAGAAAGTGCCTAATTCCCATAAAGGTATGGGAAAAGTTGTGTTCTGAATATCCTTCACAAGGGATGGTGTTCTGATGGTATAGAATGGCCAATACTCTATTATGTATGTGGCAAGCAGGCTAAGGTCTTCCAGCTCTGGGGGAGAAAGGTCCATCAGCCTTTAGACCCAGAATATCACTTATCCATGGGTTGATTTCAGGAGAACTAAAAATAAAGCAGTAAAATGGCTCAAAGCACTGTGCAATTTCTCTAAACATCCCAGTCCTCCAAGCATGAAGAAGAGTAAGAAAATATTTATTTTTACAAGGTCAAAACATTTGTTCAGCAGGACAATGGGCAGAGCTCTTAACTTAGAGATTTTGTTCCCGCCAAGGGCTTATGAATTCTTTAATTAAAAATAATTCTTAAATTAAATCGATTTTTTTAAAAAACATGTTTGAAATAGGGTAATATCAATTTTTGAGTGCCTGGTCCTCTGAAAAAAAACAGACAGTGCAGATACCTATTGAGGATGAAGATACCAGGTGACATCTTTAGAAGTCACTGGTTTTCTGCAGGCCTCATGAGAAATAAATAATATTTACCCAAGGTGCTGGGGTGGGGGAAACACAACTGATTTCTCATTCAAGTGGGATTATGTCCAGAGGAGGCCATGAGGATGATCAGGGGACTGGAGCATCTCCCTTCTGAAGACAGGCTGAGAAAGTTGGGACTCTTCAGCCTGGAGAAGAGAAGGCTGCGTGGAGACCTCATGGCAGCCTGCCAGTATCTGAAGGGGCCTATAAGGATGCTGGGGAGGGACTCTTCATTAGGGACTGTAGTGACAGGACAAGGGGTAATGGGTTCAAACTTAAACAGGGGAGGTTTAGATTGGATATAAGGAAGAAATTCTTTCCTGTTAGGGTGGTGAGGCACTGGAATGGGTTGCCCAGGGAAGTTGTGATTGCTCCATCCCTGGCAGTGTTCAAGGCCAGACTGGACAGAGCTTTGGGTGACATGGTTTAGTGTGAGGTGTCCCTGCCCATGGCAGGGCGGTTGGAACTTGATGATCTTAAGGTCCTTTCCAACCCTAAATATTCTATGATTCTATGTATGTCCTCAGCACTTCTGTGCTTACTTAGATGGACACAGCAGTAGTATGAATGTAGGTTGGACATGAAGGTCCTGCTCAAGCTCCTGTCACAGCTGGTGACCGTGCCAGTCTGGAGTATTATCAACTGGCTGCCAACCAGCACTAAAAATTCAAGCCTCTGGCTGCCTGATTAACCACCAGCAACACAGCCTGTAATGCAGCTAGCCATATGGTGGAATTAAAATAGCAAACAGCCTATTCCTTGGATCCCAATAAGGGTTCATCTTCTCAAGAGTTAAAATCCCCATTGGCAGGGGCTGGATTTCAGGGCAGTAGTGGCACCATTTGTATCTGCCACATCCTCCCCCTATGAGGGTCCCAAAGCTGCCCCATGCCCAGACTTTGCTGAAGGACCCCTTGGCACACTGGGTGGGAATGTGCTGTCCATGGAGCACAGGGAGCTGTACTGCTGCTTCCTGGGCCAGCACCATTCCTTTAGCAATGTATAATTGAAAGCTGTACTAAGAAATGTGAACAGGGGCAAACATGCCCCATGCTACTCAAAGCTGTTGGGCTGCTTTGTTGCAGGTAATGTTCAAGACTGAAACAAATTACTCTTTCAATGCATCCTGAATAAACCCTTATAAACCTTCTTTTCTAATCTCTTTTATCACTGTAATATTTCATAGCTCTAGAAAACCCCCAAGTATTCCAGAACAAAGCAATCCACAGCTTTCCTTCATTTCAGTCTTCTGTATCCTATGGCTGTCCTAACCAAGTAACTGAGTTTTTATTGTGTCACATCTCACTGTCACTGACTGCAACCAGGCTGGCTAACCCTTCTGCTGCTGCCTTATCAGTATGTTTTCTAATCCATTGTTTGTCCATTCTACCTTAACGACTTTTAGGATGTTTTTTCCTGTTTCCCCTACCCCCAAATTTCAGGACACTTTTGGCTGCCATCTGTGATTGCTCAGCCTGGTAAGTGGTAATGTACAAAGACATGCAGGTGGTTAATATTAGGAGCCTGATTTTGGCAGTTGCCATCACATTTTCTTCAGTGGGAAAAGAGAGAAATTTCAATATTCTCCTAAGTTGACAACAAGGAAAGATTTCCATTACAGATGGGAGCGGTGAAAGAGCAGAGAACCACTGTATGATCCACTGTCTGTATGCACAGGGTACGGATCAGCACGTGTATTTGCACATATGATGAACACTAACCTCTGTGATTTACATGGTGCTTACCTGCCAATGCCAGCCCCACACGGAACACAAACCCTGGTGACAAGAACCTACCATTCCTAGGGCACAGGCTGCAGCTGCTTCTTTTTCCTAAGGAAAACTGTATAAAAGAATAGTTTTAAATTCTCAAGCTCTGCCTTGCACTCAGGGGTAGGGGTCAAGGACGTTGCCTCTTTGTTTAGAGAAATACAGACTTCACTGGGCTGATTGCTCTGGTAGGAGGGTGCTACCACATGGGAATGAGTGCCTTAGTGGCAGGAGAAGCATGTTTTTTTCTGCTGTCTGTCATTAAAAGCAGCTCTATCAAATAACTGGACAAGCTGTGATTTTTATTTTATTTTGGCATATGAGAACACTTCCAATTTTCACTAAATTAATTTTTAGTAATTCCTCTCATTGGCTAAAAGTTCACATGTGTATGTTGCAGGGAGTGCTCGTTTGCTTGCTTGTTACTCTTAGCATAGGACTGCAAATATTGCATAGACATAAAGGGGATTGCTTATCTATCTATCTATCTATCTATCTATATACACATATATAACGCAGGCAGAGGGTACTAGTATTTTAGGGCCTCCTAGCACAGGACTAACATGCATTTACTTCAGTATGATGATTTTTTTAAAAAGGGAATATTATTGCCACATGTCAAAGCTGAGTGCTGTTTCTTTTTGGTGGATACATCAGCTGAAAATACTTGCTCTCATCACATGCTCTTCCATGTGGCACACTTGAGCAGTTCACCAGGACAATCCTGCATCACTTGCTGTTCCTTACTGAGTGCTCTTGTACTTCTTGGGCATGAAGAGACATCTGCTAATGGGTGAAAGTTACATCCAGGGCATCCCACACAGCTGTCCCCATTCACCCATTAATTCTGCTTTTCAAGTTCTTTCAATCAAGGTTGTGCTCTTCTGCAGGTAACTTCTCAGAGTGGTGTTGGTCTTTCAAAAGAGCTATGGCTTTGAGATAAAGCCTGATGTAAGCAACAATCAACAAGTTATTCTTTCCTAGGAGCATAGCTTTGTCTTGGCTGACAGATGCTAACAACTTTTGGAGGTATGTTTCTAACAGCATGATAGCCTTGAAACTTTTCCACCATTGCAGTCTTGGAACAGACTGCTCAGCTGTGCTTCAGGGTACCCTGAGCCACTGTGACTGCATCCAGGGCACTTGGAATATTGGGATGCTTGCAACACACTGAGGAATTTCTACTTCTATCAATTCAGGTAGCTCCTCATAGGCTGCTGGAATAGTTTGTGTGGCTATTGGAAGATCCTTGGCAAAACACTCCCCCATCCCACCCTCTGTTTTTATACATGTCCTGTTAACCATGCTGACTCATTTGAGGGGAAAAAGAGTAAGCTGCCTCCAGGGCCTTCAAAGAGAAGGTATTGCTCAAAGGCTTGTTCAGCTACTCCCAGCTGCTTTTACAAATGGAGGATTTGTGACATTTCTGGTTGTGGTAAGATTTTGCTTCAAACTATGGTGTTTTAAAAACAAACAAATGGAATATAGAGTCCTTTAGCTATATATTTTAATTGTTGACTTTTACATGAATGTGCTGCAGTCATAAGCATACTTGGGTATCTTCTGTGAGTTTTAATCTGGTGATAAATTCTGCATTACCTGTGCAAAAGGCCATGAGGTCAATGCTAAAACTAAGAGAGAACAGCTGTTGAAGCCAAAATCCTTTCTGTAACTCAAACAGGAGGTCAAACACTGATTGATAGGAATCACTCTGCATTGACTCCTCTTTTAGCAGCTGGTGACCAGTAGCTGTATGGGGACAAGAGGTTCTGTTCAAAGCTTCAGCCTCCTCTAAGTTTTCTCTGTGTAAAACCAGATATAAATCTCCCCTGGCATTAGCAGTACAAGGGATTAGGAACAGCTGTATCTGGTATTCTTCTCACCTTACTGAATTCAGCTTATGGAAGCTCTATAAATTGAGAACGTGGTAACTAAAGAGCATTCAAGCATTTTTGCTTGCATTTTTTACTTGGGAACAGTATGGGTCTACTAGTGTGACTAAAGAAGTATCTTTTCTATCCCTAAAGAACAGGAGCTTCTTTCATAACACTGGGTGTTCAAGGCAGGTCTCAAGGAATTCACCAATACTTCCTAAACTCACTGTGGAAGCCATAGTTCTTAGCATGGTTGTGCTTGCAGCTGCCTGCGAAATTTGTTCATTTCTTTCTATGGTTTTGCTCTTGTGCTCATGTCTCTTGGCTAGTTTGTGATTCTCAGGACCTGTATTTTTATTACTGTCAAACCTTGGATCATCTGAATTAGAAAGTGCTTTTTCCACAAGAAGCTGCAGAAGTTGCATATATTTGATGAATGTGGAACTGTGTCCTGTAGGCTGCTGCATAACTGGGGGAACAACGTCTCCCCTGAATCCTTACAAGAGTTCAAGCTAGTAATTTAGCACATTTATTTCCTTTTAATACGTCTTCTGCTTCACTTACCCAGGGGCTCCTTCAGGGACATCAATCGTCAACATTCTCATTTTCCTTCACTGTTACACTTCTTGAACCTATTTATTCTATCATTTCAATTATTCTTGATCTTATCAGCTGACCCTTATATACTGCTTTGCCTGCCTCCTATAGAAGACTGCTTTATTATCTTTGCTTTATTTGAATCACTGAAGAAAGTCCTTTTTAATTGCTGCCATCTGATCTTTGTCCTGGAGAAACAAAATTTGTTTTTAAAAGAAATTATCTCTGCAGCCTTACCCAGCTATCAAATATTACTATCAGCTATCTTACCAGACTGTGTAATGGTGCCAGTTGTACCTGCTTCTTTAACTAGTTAAAGATTACCACCAAGTCTAGTCTAATTTATAAGAGACAAAGGCAAAAGTAAAATGCATGATCTCCTTTCTCTGAGTACAATTCTTTCAACAATCTGAAAGAGTGAATTGTTGACATAGGAAGGTTAATGCTGTACTCCCTTTTTTAATCGTCTGTATTTTTCTATCAAATCTGTGCCTTATCTCATGTCTGCTCTATCAGATGTGCTTGAGTAAGGTACATAATTGAAGCCTCTTCCAAATTTAATTTCCCCTTCTTGGAAGTCCTACTACTATTAAAAAATAAATCCTTTTACAAAGTCTATTTTAGGCAAGGAACACAGCCAAGTTCAGGAATTAACAACTCAGCAACTATATCCTTGAACACACAGCTCATCTTCAAATTGATGAGAAACCTTAAGAAAAAAGCATTTTAAGATAATATGCCTGTTCCTCATTTCTTCAGTGAAAGGAAATTATGTTGGTACAAGTTTCCCTTGAATTTGCTGTTGGCCTTTCTTAACAGTAAACTTAGTGAAATAAAATAATTGAGTTCTCTACATAGACTTTTTGCATTCAAAGACCTTGCTCATGAAGGGAGAGCTATTGGCAGCTTTCTAGATTATCAAAAATATGTTTTCAAGGTTTTTCTGCACAAACTCTAGTGTGGCATAAAGTTGCTATTGCACAGCTTGTGTTCAAAACTGTCTAGATGCTGCGCAATGAACTTCCACTTGTTTCCAGTGTTCTTAAGTTCCTCCCTTTCACCTTTGTTTCCATCTATTCTCTGTGTGTCTGTAACACCAAGCCCCCTTGCTCCCCAAGCACCTGCTTTGATGAATCTTAAATTCTTATGTTCTCTTCATGTATATTTTGCACTGAAAGATGAGTATATGCTTCCTGTTATAAAACTATATACCTACTCACAGCTATCTGAGTAATAGGACAAGGAAGACTTCTGAATCATAGAATAGTTAGGGTTGGAAAGGACCTAAAGATCATCTAGTTCCAATCCCCCTGCCATGGGCAGGGACACCTCACACTAAACCATGTCACCCAATGCTTCATCCAATCTGGCCTTGAACACTGCCAGGGATGGAGCATTCACAACTTCCTTGGGCAACCCATTCCAGTGCCTCACCACCCTAACAGGAAAGAATTTCTTCCTTATATCCATTCTAAACTTCCCTTGTTTAAGTTTGAACCCATTACCCCTTGTCCGTTCACTACAGTCCCTAATGAAGAGTCCCTCCCCAGCATCCTTATAGGCCCCCTTCAGATACTGGCAGGCTGCTATGAGGTCTCCACGCAGCCTTCTGTTCTCCAGGCTCAACAGTCCCAACTTTCTCAGCCTGTCTCCAGAAGGGAGATGCTCCAGTCCCCTGATCATCCTCGTGGCCTCCTCTGGACTTGTTCCAACAGTTCCATGTCTTTTTTATGTTGAGGACACCACAACTGCACACAATGCTCCAAGTGAGGTCTCACGAGAGTAGAGTAGAGGGGCAGGATCACCTCCACCTTCTGAAGCTTTCCTGTTGTGCATCCCTTCGAAGTTCCCAAGCACCCTTCACTGCTTCCAGTCTGTTCTGGCAAGTATTCCTGAATTTCTTCATTAAAAAAAAAGCAACCTTTCCTGTGTATTTCTTTAAAACATTAATGCCATTATTGCAGCTTTGCTCTTGATGCTAGGATGTTCCTCTGTTTATTTTCTCATTTATACTTATTGTGCAAGTACCTTCTGTAGTGTTTTTTCCCCCTTTTCTTCTCATGTACTTCACCAGGCACTTTTTTCAGTGCAACTCTCTGTTCTGTTTTCCTGAGTGTTACTGTAATTTTCTTGTCTCTGGACACATCAGGAGTACAAAACTCACGGAAAACTGCAGCTGTAGGCACTGAGTAGGAGTTATAGACTTTGGGAGTTGCAGAATTTATTCACAATTAAATGTTTAAACTGGTAATGATGAAATTAGGAATAGGTTAGCAGGTCTGTTAGGAAACCTGAGAAGAGAGAATGCAGAAATCTAGTGTTTACCAAGTATGTTGCTGGAGCTTTATGTTCCTGATTGGTTTCTACCTTAAGCATTTCCAGGCAACATTATTTCTAACTGTTTCTCTGAATTCTGTTTTCTGTATTGCCTTATTGATGTGTTCCCTCTCATCCTAAAGAGCTTTCTGTCCCTGTATCTTTGGCTCCTGATAATTGTTTTACATAGCAATTTGACCTTGCAAGTGCATCACTTCCTTATCGCCAAAAGCAAAGGTTCTGAGTCATATCTCATGGCTTTCGATGGGAGGCCAGTTCCTTGTTGTCAGCATTGGTGTATGGGTTACTTTTATTCATCTTTATGTTGTATTTGATGTACTTGATTTTAAAAGCCTTCCCACCCTTTATATTCTTAATCTCACAAAAGGGTTAAAACTTGTGAAGCTGATACAAGAAAGAAAATAAAAGGATATACCATTTTCTAGTTAAGGCAAGAGGTTGGATTACTGTACCATCTCAGTGTACTTCCCCACTATCTCTGATAGTGGGCTTTTAATAATGGGAGCAGGCAAGATACATGAAGAACAAAAGGCATAGTAGCAATCGCCTTAGTGTCTTTTCTAAGCTGTCCCAGTACTTGTCTTGTCAATGGTATTGAGAGCAGACTTGGAGAGCTGGTGTCCCTATCGGAAAGATAGTGCTTTCCCTTAACTTGTATGTTCTCCTAGACAAATTACTGGGAGGTATAAAAACGTAGCAGTGCTTAGCTTTCATAGAATCATAGAATAGTTAGGGTTGGAAGGGACCTTAAGATCATCTAGTTCCAACCCCCCTGCCATAAGCAGGGACACCTCACACTAAACCATGGCACCCAATGCTTCATCCAATCTGGCCTTGAACACTGCCAGGGATGGAGCACTCAAAATCTCCCTGGGCAACCCATTCCAGTGCCTCACCACCCTAACAGGAAAGAATTTCTTCCTTATATCTATTTTAAACCTCTCCGGTTTAAGTTTGAACCCGTTACCCCCTGTCCTGTCACTACAGTCCCTAATGAAGAGTCCCTCCCCAGCATCCTTATAGGCCCCCTTCAGATACTGGAAGGCTGCTATGAGTCTTCTGCTATACTCAGTCTTCTCTTCCCCAGGCTGAACCATAACTTGTATTTCTTTTAACACTTTGGTTTTCTTAGTGGTGGATGTGAGCTCCTTGGAGGTCTACTCTAGATCCATGGCCCAGAAGGGCATCCATTGGTGTTAGTCCTATCATATTTGGGCAGGAAGAGGCAGCTCTGTATGGCTACCAAAGCACTAAGACACCTGAGTTTACAATCATTGGAGAAAACAGGCTCAAAGGTATTTGATGTCTCTCTTTGGCCTGCCAGTATCTGTTATTGAAATGGATCCTACCAAGGTTTGGCAGCTCATCAGCCCTAATCTTGGGACTCTCCAGTGGTGTAATTGTGGTTGACATAATTGCAACCTTCCCACTGCATCAGTTATGAATGTTTTTTACAAGTAACTTTTTACAAGTAACTTTTTGTAACTTCAGCACTAGTAACTTCTGCTGAAACCTCCTGCAGGCTCTGAATATGGTGGTCTAAACTTTTTACATTAACCGTTAAAGACACTCCTAGGGACTCTCTTACAGAAATCCTCTTTTTCAGCACAAAAGCCAATCCAAGCCAGTAGTTTGTTTAAAAAAAAAAAATCCAAAAAAAAACAAACAAAAAAACCCCAACAAACCAAAGGATTATATACTCTGATAATAATATGCTTTATAATAACAAAATGAAGAGGGAAATTTAGTAGAATTAACTGTACCATTGACTCATGGATTAAAAATAAAATGAACTGTTCTGGTATATAGCAAAGCTAATGCCTTTTCACAAGAGATTCTATACACTTTCAACATGCAGCAGCTTTAAGCACACTGTGCCTTTTTCATGTTAGACCCATCTTCTTTACATTTCTTTGAGCAGGCTGGATGTTTGTGCCAGCTCCCAGAGCTGACGACTCCTGCCCTGCTGAAAAACTCAAAGGAGTCAAATAAAAAATGTATTTTAACTTTTGATCCCCATCCCTCCTTGACAGAAAAAGTGAACTTTTAGCCATTACAGAAACTGGAACAGATAGTCTAGACATTAATACAAATAGCAGGAATGAGAGAACCTTGGTATATGCCCTGGCTTGTAAGAAATGGGCTCTGCCTTTCAGTGACAAACCAATTTTTTTAATGCCTATAACGTTGTTACTGCTGACTGATAGAATCCCCCTTTGGACAAAACTGCACTACTCTGTTTGAATGCCTTCAATATTTCAAACTCCAACTAAGACAAAGATGAATGCAGGAGTTTTGAGGAAAGAATACTTTTAAAATTCCATCCCTGACCTATTATTAAAGAATTCCTAGTACTGGAATTATCTGGAAGGACCACCTCTGAAACGGTAGTCTTTGTGCCCTATCATACATTGTTCTTTCTGAGCTTTTGATTATTTGAGGGTTTTTGTTGTTGGGTGGGTTTTAGGGGGATTCTTTACTTTTTTTTTCCTTCACTGAGTTCCAGCCATTCTATGCAGACAGACCATGTTTATTTTCACTGAGGTACCAGACATTAAATATGTGCAACATATCTGGAAGAACAGAGACAAAACTGGTGTCCACACAATAAACAAGTATAAAAGATTTATTGTAAACAAAATGTGTTTTGCTTACAAAACGATGTGTTTTGTTCACAAAACAACAGTGAGGGGAAAAAGGCTTCCATTTTCTAAAAAACACCACATGCCTTTATAAAATGTAAACCCCACCAAATCTAGTCTGTTGAGCTTGTTTCCGGACACAGTAACTGATCACAAATAGCCCACTCAAGCCATTTACGTAACTGGCTTTGATTTTTTTTCCTTGCAGAATGAAGCTACAATCTCTGAGGTTTAATGTTGGCTTTTAAGCAGTATCTGTTTTTTAATATCTTTGACCCAACAAAATGGGGACAGCTCTGTAGCAGCATGAGGCCTGCCTCCGTTAGCTCCTCAGTGTGTGATCCCTAGCACTGTGGCCCCCACCAGCCATTGAAACTGCTCCTTCTTTACCAAGGCTGTAAAAACCAGGAATGGGCTGTTCCTCCAGGTGGTCAAACTCATTAAGGCGAAAGTGAGTTGCCAGTTTGTTCACCATTCTTTTCAGGGTGACAAAGGCTGCAATGACTTGGAACGTGAGGAAGACAGCAAAGATGCTATTCACTGCCCGCTCCAGTGGCTGAATTTTTAGACCTTCATTAAAGAGCAAGAACAGAATCGTAGGCAACTGCAGGAGGAGAGTCAGGAGCCAAAACCCAGCCAGCTCAGGGACCTATAATAGAGAGATATCATCTATTAAAAAACTCCAAAAATTAAACTCCAAAATTAAGGTCTACTTCACACATTAATGTGTACACGAAGTTACATACTTTCTCCTGCAGATTGCCCATGTATCCTAGGTAGAGTCGAATGACCTCTATTAATGAGGTCAGGATCATGATCGTGACCAAGATGAACTTGTAGTAATCTGACAAGTGTGGATACTAAAGGGAAGAAGAAAGTAAAAGTTTCTGCTATGCTATTTAATAACATGCTGTTTGTGATTAAATGAAGACACTGTTTGCTACTCTAAGCTGACAGTGTTGTACTCACTTTCAAATGCACTTGAACCTCCAGTTCTAAGGAATTCCCTAATAAACTCTAGTGAGCTCTACTTCAGTAACAGGAGGTGTCTGAGCAGAAACATAGTATATTTGTAAACCATTTCCTTCAGGACTCACCTTCAGATGAAGCATGACAACTATGCTGAGCCACCAAAATGGGAAAAAATAAACGTTGAAATAGAGGGACATCTGCAATGGTAAACTGGAAACTACTTCATTATCTGTAGATAGAGAGAAGTCTTTATCACTCCTAGTTTATTACATACTTCTAACAAATACAACAGAATTCACCTTAGCTTCAAGCAGGGCATTAGCATTCTCCCCAGTTAAACATTAAGAAAAATATTTTTATTCAGAGGAAAACTTCTTATCCTATGTTGAGTTACACCATCTCCTGGAATCTAATGCAAACTTTCAGGACAGAGAATTTTTATCACATAGTCATATATTCAAGGTGAGTGTCTGACTGCTGATTACCTGGTAGCTTGTGGCTTACTCCATAAACTCTAAGTTGTAGTCTTAGCTCAAGTAGTGCTATATACTGACATTTCAGAAAGAATTAAATGGTTATTTCATTGCTGCTCCTCAGAGAATGGCCAAAGTTTAAATGATACAAAATACCAGATGATCATTATTTTGTAGAGGATCCTCTTGAGTAAGGATTTAATTGCTAGAGAGAAGGTTTACATTGCCTACTCCATTTTCAATCTTTATTTAAATAGACATTTGGATGTCGCAAGAACCCAGTAATTCTTCTAGTTCTTAACAGCTAACAATTTCAAATATGTGCCAAGCTAAAACTTATCCTTTAAAGTTGGGAGAGAACAAAATGCATTCATATGGTGTAGCAAAAAGCAAATATTTAACATGCAGGCCGTAAATTCTACATTTAGGATTTCATAATATACGTACAAGATTAAACTTAAAGAAAAATTTAAAAGGGCATTCTATGGGAATAATTAATTTTTAATGGGTGAAGTTTTATTGCTGTATTCTATTTAACTGATGATGCATCCACTTTATTTCAATTACCAAGTTTCCTTCCTTATGTTTTTCCAAAAAGAAGCCTATAGGCACATGTGGTACTACCTGAGGAAGTTTAGAAAGTACTGGTTATGACCTGCTGATTTGTATTCAAGTCCTATGTCCCTGTCTGTCACAATGGTGATACTTGATTGAAATCTGTCTGAACAGTCATGCTGTCTCAGTTCCAGCTTTGGAACCACTGTCTTCTCTTTCCGTATCTTCCAACCACTCTCATACCTGTCTTTGTTCCATCCCAGTCTGGCATCCCTGTTTCCAATCCAGCCACATGCAGCCTGGTACACTCTGTTCCAGAAGTCTTTATGCCAGTTGCAGAAGTATTCATGGTAGCTACTAGACTACATGGGAAGGGAGGAGGATTTGGGAACGGAACTGGGACAGAGCTTAAGGGTAGGGTGTGAGGGAATTGTTATACTGAAATAGAAGGTGTAAGACAACCAACATATATATTAAATAATCCCATTTTTAAGCATCAAGCATGTTCTTATATCTGCAAAAGAATGAAATTCTACAGGCACTTCAATTTCACTATCTACCTAAAATCGTCCCAGCTGTCCTAATGAATGCATCTCTTTAACACCAGGAGAGCCTTGAGGAGCACAGACATACAATTCTGAAATGCTGGTTTACCTTCCAAACAAACATGACCATTCAATTACCAGTACCTATGTGTCTGCTCTGTAGGTACTTGAAGAAAATTTAATGGTTCGTGGCCATATTACTTAAAAGCAGTAAATCCAAGAGCTCCAATTTCAATTTTGATGACCATGCTTTAGGCATGTTAAAGGTTTCACTGGCACAGCATGTGTATTTGTAACTTCTGCTCAAGTTTTAGAACTGTGTTTGGATGACTGCTTAGCAATATAAATCAACCCTAATTCATCTTTCTATCCCTAAATTGAACTAATGCTTATTTTCTGGGCTTGCTAAAATTAATGGAAAAGTCAGACAGCGTTGTGATGGCCAATTCTTTGATGCTAGAGCAACTCACTGTAACTTAACTTTTGAAATCCTGATCTCCAAGAGTTAATGGTACATTTGCAATTGGTTTCAGAGGGCTGGATATTTACTTAGGAGGTTTTATAATGGGAAATGGAAATGACTAAAAGTTAATCCTGTAGTTAATAACAATATTTCAGTGTTGTTTGATAAATGAAGAATTACTAACAATTCTTAGCAGTATAACTATGTAAAGGAAATGAGTACTCCTGTCTTGAAATGAGAATGACTTTCTGGTTATTTTTATCATCTTAGAATGGAATTACCAGTTGAAATGAATATAGGCTTTTTATGTACGCACACCCTGTTTTCTTTCATGGCTACTCTCAGCCCAAAGGTATGACAAGGGGGCATTGTTGGCTTGCAATTTTCACTGTCAATACAATGAAGGAATTGCTATAGATAATTCTGACAGACTTGGAAAAACAAAGAGAAAGCTGGCATATCGCAAACCTGAGTTTTTGCTACCCAACTCTAGCTTTGTACACTTTTTTGTGCTTCTGTTTATTCTGTGTTCTCTGTAATTACTTGGGCACAGGCAGAGTGCCTGGTATGTGGGTAACAATGGATTTTACCTGCAGTGCTTTATAAAAACTTGCTTATTAAGCTGTGGCAATGGCTGTAGAGTGCACCCGGTTTTAAATCACGCCTGTTCCATGTGTGACACTTCCAGGAAGCCTCTCTCAGGCCTGCAACTCTGCACATGTGTTAGCGCAGTTTTACCGCAGACACCATCACGGCTCCACACTCCATGACAGGCAGTGAAACCAGGCCCTATCGATGAGGCGTTTCACGGCTGGGCTGGCACATGGGTACCGGGGTTACTCTGAGGCCCCTCCCAGGATCCTGGATCAGGAGCACAGCGACGCGGCTCTGGAACCGGTACCTCCACCTTCCTACCGGAGCAGAACCGGAGCCGAGCGAGCCCGCCCCGCCGCGGTAGATCACTGCCCTCACGGCCCTGCGCCGGCCCGACGCCCCGCCCTTACGACCGCCAGGTGACGGTTGGCGCCGCCATCTTCCTTCCCGGGACGCTACCCCCGCACCCGCCGCCATTTTTGTCGCTGGGAAGGCGCGGCCGCGCGTTACCTGCGCCGCCGCCGGGGTCCCTCGGGCCGGTGCGCTGGCTGTCGGTGAAGACGGAGCGGCTGAAGGAGCCCAGCCGCCGCCTCAAGGGCTCGGGCAGCGACATGCTGCGGCGCCGCTGACCGCCGTTGCTATGGCGACGGGGCGCGCAGGCGCGGTGGGGAGGAGAGGTGCCGGCGAGTTGCCGGCTCTGAGTCCTCTCAGGGGGCCTGGGTCGGAGCTTCACCTGAGGAGCGAAGAGCGGTACCTCGGGCACGGGGACAGTGTTAGAGTGGAGCTTTCTGGGAGAGGTACCGAGCCCAGGAGTTTGTAATTGCTGGTGTGATGTAAAAACATGTTTATGTGTGTTGTGTGTGCGAGAGCAGTCACTGCTGCCTCCGTGTGTGCTTACACACGTAGAAGCGTGTTCTTGCTTGCTTCTATAACGTAGATAGAATCATAGAATGGTTTGGAGTGGAAGGACCTAAAGCTTATCCAGTTCCAGCCCCTGTGCCACTGGCAGGGATACCTTCCACTAGACCAGGTTGCTCCAAGCCACATCCAACCTGGCCTTGAACACTGCAGGGATGGGGCAGCCACAGCTTCTCTGGGCAACCTGTGCCAGGGCCTCAGCACCCTCACAGGGAACAACTTCTTCCTTATATCCAACTTAAATCTACCCTGTTTAAGTTTAAACCCATCACCCCTTGTCCTATCGCTGCAGTCCTTGATGAAGAGTTTCTTTCTGGCATCCTTATAGCCCCATTCAGATACTGGAAGGTTGCTATGAGGTCTCCACGCAGCCTTCTCTCTCCTCGAGGCTGAACAGCCCCCATTTTCTGTGTATGCATGGAGAACATTTTTGCTTGTCCCTGTGCAAGTGAGGTGCTTTCTTGCCTGATTGAGACTGTCCATCATTCCTGACAATGAAAGCAGCGCCCAGCAGGGAGGTCACTCCAAGAAGGTGGTGGCACAGTCAGCAGTGAGTCTGGCCTGTGGGAGTTTTCTCAAAACAGCATCTTTTTGCCTCAGGAGTGCTGGTGCATGCCAGCCCTGAGCATCTTCCCTCAGCTCCTTCATCATTTTGGTTCCTTTCTAGTCAGTCAGAGTGTATTTTTTCCCCTAGTCTGTTAGGGTAGGGTTTGGGTTTTTCTGAGAAGGTTATTATGAAATCGCGGTCCAAGAAAAGAAGCTGCAGGGCCTCTGTGCTTCTGGTAGGATAAATCTGGGGGAGTGATGATGCTTGATGATGGCTAGAGAGAGGAGGGTGTGAAATAAGGATTAACGTTGTCAGAGCTATTTTATCACAGTGAATATGAATGACTTTCATTTTATGATAGATTCAGCTATAACCAAATTAGAAAGTACCTTTTCCTCAAGGAAACCTGCTTGTGTCAATGTTAAGTTAAAAGCAATGGTGAGATCAGCACTACCTTTTTTGTCTAGTTAGCATTTGTCCCTTTTAAGTGGCCCTCACAGAATTAAGAGAAGTCAATAATGTAAAACTGAATTCTGCTTGTTCTTCTCTTATTCGTAAACTGTAGTCCCCCTAAAATTAAGGTAATCTGTTCACCAGGCTGTTCAGCCCCCTTAGGGCCCAATTCCTTCTGAGGAGAAACAATGCTGATCTTGAATGTGCAGGAAATTATTTTCTGTGTGACCAGAATGGAAGAGCAGTTTATGCCTTTCACTAGGAGAGCTGATAACATCTGTGATTTTACTGTACCCAACATGACATATCACCTCCCTTCTCCTGCCCCCTACCCCAAAACCATACTTAGCTAGTTCCCAGGGTGATCATTCTCCAGTATGACTTTCCAAACTCTGTTATCTCTGACTAAACAATTTAAAGCCATGTTTAAACTTAATTTCATTCTGTCCCACTGGGAGGACTGCAGAGAAAGATGGCTGAACAAGCAGGAGTTCTGAGAAATCCATTTGGTTACTCAGCTGATGAATGATGTGATATTGACAACAGATACTTTTCAAAGAGCTTCTCCAAACATGGGTATGCCAGCAGGAATCCGTGTAAGAAGAACCCCGAAGACCTTCAGAAGAAATGAAGAGGAAATGGTTTTTAAATAATGGAAACAGATTGGAAGGGGGAAGGAATTAAAGATATTCCAGAATTTCAAGTGATGCTGTACATGTCCCATTAGCAGCTGGGAGGGCAGCAGGCTTTGCTGTGTAAGAGCACCTAGAAAATAGTTTTAAACACAGGTGAGGGTTATCCCTCTTTTACAGATAAGATAGAAGATGAAAAGTTGAGTCCTGTGAAATGCTGATTGCAGTTTTTGTTGAACACCACAGGAAAAGGCACCTAATTCAGCATGTCCTGGACATAAGCAGACAGGTATGGTGAAAAACACTCCTTACAAAGTATCAAAATGTAAGGTAAAGTAAAAGAGATGTTGGAACTTTTGTCACACGAGGTGGGTACTTACAGCAGTGATCAGAGCTCAGCAGCGGTACCTGGTTCACCTTTAAATTAGGTAACTTGTGCTTGTTGGCAGATAATTTAGCAAAGGTAAAAAGTCAGAGTATTTGTCATGTCTTTTGACATGAGTCTGTTTTAAACTGTGAGGCTTCCTCCATGATAACACAGGGACTGTGATGTCTGGGGGGGTGGTGGTTATAGCAGCCGAAGACTGCATAGACTGCAACATTGTGTTGTGTCCTAGCCAGATGTGGACCTCTGAACTATGAAGGCATTAGAGGTGTAATGCAGTTTCAATGATAAAAATCTGTGAGTGGATGCCTGATAGTTGGCTCACTACCTGATAAATAATAGAAGAGCTTAAAGATCACTGTTATATTTGAGGAGCCATTATGAAAAGCACCCTTAATGTTAGATAGGTTTCTGTACTTCAAGAAGTACAGTCTGTATTTGTTATCTTGCCAGCTGCCAGTAGGTGCTAGAAATGTATTTCCTGTCAGGCTGAGAGAGCTCAGCTTGCTGAGCCTGGAGAAGAGAAGGCTCAGGGAAGGCCTTATGGTGGCTTCCAGTGCCGAAAGCAAGCCTGAAGAAAGCTGAAGAGGGACTTTTACAAGGACATGTAGTGACAGGACAAAAGGGAATGGCTTTAAACTGACAGAGGGGAGATTGAGATTAGACATTAGGAAAAAATTCTTTCCTATGAGGATGGTGAGACACTGGCATAGGTTGCCCAGAGCAGCTGTGATTGCCCTATCCCTGACAGTGTTTAAGGCCAGGCTAGATGGGGCTTGAAGTAATCTGACCTAATGGAAGGTGGCCCTGTCTGTGGCAGGGGGTTTGGAAGTAGACTATCTTTAAGGTCTCTTCCAATCCAAACCGTTCTGTGATTCTATAATTTAGCAGGTATTACCATAAAATTCTGTGCTATAGACAGTAGCAAGGTGATGAATCTGTGCAAGATTTCCAATTAGATTACCTGAAAGGCTGGGTTGGACAGAGCCTTGGGTGGCATGGTTTAGTGTGAGTTGTCCCTGCCCATGGCAGAGGGGTTGAAACTTGATCTTGAGGTCCTTTCTGTCGGTAGCTATTCTATGACTGTAATTCTATGAAACCTTGTTTTACTGTTGTTGCCTTGGTCCTGATCTGGTTAACAACTCTTTAGGGAAATACTAGTCCCATACTCTCAGCTCATTAGGTTTATATGAATTAAAAGGATGGCAGAGTTTTGATGAAGTCAGATATTCATGGAAGTCTCAGGGGGAGGTTTTTTTCATATTATATAGCTGGTGGCCTGGAAAAGTTCAGCCTTTAAGGATTTTCTGTTTGATTACTTTTTCAGAGTGACAGAATGGAAGAATTTTCCTGAACACCACAATGTTACACCTTTTCCTGATGCCAGTGGCTTTGAGTAGAGGCCCTGATCTCCCAAACACTTTGATTTTTCTTATGGAAACCTGTCAAGCATACAGTCAGGTAGCCTGCCAGCAGCTGTGTGGCAGTCAGTGGGACTTTGCAAAATTGGGCTCTGCTCATTCAAAAACTGAAGCAATCCAGCATAGCAGTCAGTGAAGTGTAAAACTGAGCAGTAGGTACAGGAAAGGTCAGTGGAATGCAGACACCACAAGAAATACATGGATTTGCCATGTGAACTGAATTTCCAGACACAAGGTGTGAATCTGTGATATTTGGCAGCCTTGTATTTTCAGCAGATGGCCAAACATCCTACACGTCCCCATGAAATAAAATTGTGCACGCTTTTGTTTGATATTTTTGTCTGTGCAGATGCTTAAAATACTCCCTGAGGATGTAATGTATGCTCATTGTTTTTACTAATTCTGTTTAATTTTCTTTAGAGTGAGGCATACATTTTTTGGTCAATTTAACAAACAGAATTCTGATTTTCTGTAGGGAGGGTTGGAGAGCACCCACTCCAGTTTCAAACAGAAGAGAATCTTAAAGCTTCAGAGATCAGAACACCAGGGCATCTTTATTGACAAGTCAGAGCTCCCTCTAACAGAAGGATATAAGTCTGCCCTATAAGGAGTCAAAGAAGGAAAAACATTATGTTATGTGGCTGTAACAGTTACAATGACCATCTGTATAGAGTAACTGTGTAGCTTTTGTGATGCAACTCTATTTGGCCATTTCTTTTTTTGATGGAAAGTTATTCCATTGCTCAATTTCTTTGTGTCTATCCACATATGAAATGTTAAGGTAGAAATAACCAAGTTTCCTATTCTCTATGTTTCAAAATAAGCTACTGAAATGTGAAACTGGAAGGAACAGGCCCATAATTGCACAGCATATTAAATGACTGTTTTATTTCTCTCTACACATGTTAGCTATAAATAAAACAAAAGTCCCTGAAAATCTGCCTGAAAGCTTTAAATCAGAGAAATATTGGATCTTTGTGTATCCACAGTAGTCCAACTAAGTTGGTAGACACTGGCTTGGCTCCCAGACCTAAGCTCCTGGGGCTCTCTGGCAACAGCACTAAGCCATAAACACCAGATGCAGTATATCTAACGAAAATAAATATTAGCAGTTTCTTACAGTTGGCATTTCAGAAACACAGAGTTCATTTAAATGGTGCCAGTGGTTTATCTTTGCACCTGAATCACAGTTGCTGTATTTCTGAATGTGTTGCTGTGGAATCTCATGAATGCTATTTTCCCTGGCACGCCTGTGCTGCTGTCACTTACGTAGCCGTAAGTGTGCAAGCAGCAGAAATCACTCTCCTCCGTGCTTGCCCTTCAATACCTGCCCAGTGCTTTAGCAGAGTGCTGTAAAACATGTAAAAAGTGCTGATGAGCTATGTGCAGGCAAGCAGAATGCAGGCTTGCTTTTTCCTCCTGTCCTCAGAATGAAGTGACAGATTGGGAGTTTTAACAAATTACAAATGCCACAAAGGCTCTAATGTGTGTGTTTGAAAGGATGGTGTTATTAGCTGTGACAGTGTCTGCCACAGCAATTTCACAGCTGTGCTCCTGGCTTGCAGTACCCCAGGACAATCTTTTCGTGGTGTCACTCGTGTTCATTTAACACTTACAGGATATTTGTTTCTGGTAGAGAATTATTGTTGCTGATGAGATTTAGCCCAGGCCCTTGTGCCAGATAATACCTACTCTGCAGTCATTCTATGCATGAAATATATATGGGCTATCTTAGTCTTAAGCATAAAGACAGCAGCAGCAAAAAAAAAAACAAAACCACCTCCCAGAAAAAATCTCCAAATCCCAAAGGACTATTACTTGCTCCTGTGGATTGAGTTTCTTTGTGCTGTACTTGGCATTTAGTTAGAGCTGCTCCCTAGCTTGTTTTATTGATTTGTAGTTTTGTCAAGCGTGTTGGGAAACTCAAAGCTGGCATGGCTAATAAACAAGTTTTGTGGCTATTAAACAAGTTTTACGGTTTGTGTTGTGAAAGCACTCAAGGTTTTTGTGATACACAAGAAGGTTACTGTGAATGGATGGATTTTGAGCCAGATTTTCACTTCTATTAAGATCATGGACATTCTCTTAAAGAACTCTACATGACCTGGGCATGTGATGAAAGGGCTCCTGCTTCCAAAAGGTGGCTCTGGAATAGACAGTGAACACCATGTCATAACACTGTAAAAAGGCTGAGTACCTTTTTTTCAGCAAAGTTATGTTTTTCATATGCTTCCAGACTTTGTTGGGGATAAACTCTGCCCCAGTCACACCTGCAAGTCTGGGCAGCACTTGAGAATTGTTCTTTCAGGAGATAAGCAGGAAGGTGGTGGTGACTGTCAGTAATTCTCAGCAAATAGTGTTTTGTCCAGCGTGTATTTGGAATAGCTGCGGTGTTCTGTATGTGCAGAAATGCACATGAAGTATTTTGCTTTGTCTCTAGAGTCATAGAATCACAGAATAGTTAGGGTTGGAAGGGACCTTAAGATCATCTAGTTCCAACCCCTCTGTCATAAGCAGGGACATCTCAGACTAAACCATGCCACCCAAAGCTTCATCCAATCTGGCCTTGAACACTGCCAGGGATGGAGCAC